>PVHX01005751.1:0-60012 GCA_004024805.1 Geosciurus inauris
GGGGTGTAAGGGGGGAGGGGGCATGGGGACAGCAAGGGTGGTGGAATATGATGGACATCATAGCCCTAACTTTATGTATGACTGCATATATGTTGTGATTCTATACAACTTACAACTAGAGAATTGATATGTTATCCTCTATCTATGTACAATGAATCATTTACACTGTTAACATGTAAGCCTAAATAAAAAAAAAAAAGAAAAGAAATTATTGAAAAATTATAGCAAAATTTTTAGAAAATTAAATTCTGAAAACAGACATAAAATACTTATACCTGGATAAATTTATGTTATATATATGTATACATATACGCATGTGTAAGAGACATACAGAGAGAATGTTTTTTAAAATATATTCCAGGGACAATCAATAAGCAGCCCTAAATACACAGCCATACATGATTATGAACAATCTCTGAAAAAAAAATTTTTTCTTGGTACTGAGGATTGAACCCAGGGGCGCTTTACCACTGAGCCACATCCCCAGCCCTTTTTATTTTTTATTTGGGACAGAGTCTCATTAAGTTTCTTAGGGACTTACTACATTGCTGAAGCTGGCTTTGAACTTGTGATTCTCTTGCTCAGCCTCCCCAGTCACTGAAATTATAGGAGTATGCCACAGTACTCAGCTGAAATGGCTAGCTATAAGCTCAGAATTTTACTTAGGTTATATAAGGGATATATACAAACCGTAAGATGATCTCACTCTTCTTATCCAGCTTTTGTATAAAGCCTACACGAAGATGAAGAACTTTGGATAATAAAGTTTCATCATACAGCAGAATAAGTTACAGATGGTGTGGTGTAATATACATTTTTAGTGAGTAAAAGTAGGGGAGAAATAAGAACTAGAGAATATTAAATTTAGAAAGCATTATAAATATATAGATAGGATGGCATCCTAAATATGTCTTTAAAAACAATTTTGAAAGTTATTCTAGAGAAATGGTGGAGGGATTAAAAATTAATAACTTGATATATTCATGAACAGAGTATCTTGGAACTTAAATAGTAGGTTATACTGTAAGACAGTCAGCTTAACTACTTAGGGTACCAGAATATAGGCAGTGTTCAAAATAAGAATGAAACTAAGACCATGTCTTAAATTCTTTTGTATTCTGAAAAGATACTATGTATGCTCATATTTAAAGTGTTTTGCTGGTCTTCCAACATTCTAGAGGGCATTCAAAATATTTTTGTTTTTTAGAATTGAGAAAGTAACTCTTCTAGTTGTAGGAACATATTATTTTGTTATGAGATGGTTATCCATTCTCTAAATTCAACAAAATGATAGCAGTGCTAATACAACTGCCATGTGACAGATCATGAAATATTATTTTAAACATTAAATCACATGACTAAGTGCTAGTTCTGGAAATCTTTCTGAGATAATTTAGGAGTTCAAAAGATTGACACTGCTATGACAGAACTTCTAATCCAAGCTGCTTACTTATCTGAACAACCTTCCTTTACACTGCTGAATTGGAAGACCACAGACTCTCCCATGCCCAGTGCAGATATCTGATACATAGTGATCTAAACACAAAACTTATTCACTTAAAGGCCAGAATACAAGAAAATGACACTTAAAAGATTCTTATATAAATTACAATTACATTTACCCTTTTGTCTTCAATTTCCAACTCAAGACCTGTTTTTCTGAGATTTTGTTCAAACTCTTTTCTTCTTTCCTATACCAAAAAAAATAAATGAGTATTTTTGTTTTATTTGCTCAATGATAGGCTTGCTCAATGATAGGCAGACTCAATACACAAAGGCTGTGCCTCCAGATGGTTTTGCCCCTCTCAGGTTTGTCTATAAATGTATTCTATGTTATACCCCCAAATTAATGTCATGTGTTGCTTTTTACCTGTACCATAATTAACAGTAAACATAAAATACAATACATGGAGGAATACTCTCTAAGAAATGGACAGGACTTCTATTTGAAGAGACATACAAAACTTCACTGAATTAACACAAAATTTTAAAAAGCCCTCACAGAGAGACATATCATACTCCTAGTTAGAAAGACTCAATATTACAAAGATCAATACTTTTGAAATAAATTATAAATTTAATAAAATGATAAGACACAATATCATCATGACTTTTTAATCTTAAAGAACAGAATGGATTTTTACTTAGATAAAAGTGCAGCTAAATTTTACTATAGGTCATTATTGGAAATAATCATTATTGTGAGATTTAAAACCATGTATTGATGGTCAGAATTCTTTTGGCTTTAATTATAATTGAAGTGGGAAGAATTTCAAAGTGAAAAAGATAGTTGAAAGCTTTACTAAGAGGCTGGGGCTGTAACTCAGTGGTAGAGCACTTGCCTAGTGTGTGTAAGGCACTGAGTTCAATCCTCAGTACCATATAAAAAAATGAAATAAACAAATAGAGGCATTCTATCCATATAAAACTACAAAAAAAAATTAAAAAAAAGCTTTACTAGGATATTCTAGGGCATTCATCTTCAAATAGTTACGTCTACCTTGAGATTTCTGCAAACTTTTCAAAGAATAAGAGGTAGCTTTAATATGTTGTTCTCCATTTCCTGTGTGGATGGAGTAGGCCAGAGATAACACGGCCAGTTCTCCCTTCTCAGCTAAATTTTCATCATTGCCCTTTTGCAAAGTAAGGCATATACAAATTTCCAGAAAAGTGAAGATTGGGTGGGGGATTCAAAATATTGATTTCATATTAAGAAAGTGAATAACTCTTCTTCTAATTGCAGAAACTCTTTGTAAATCACATGATTATCTGTTCTCTGAGTTCATACAAATGTTATCTGACAAATCATAAAACAATATTTTAAACATCAAATCACTTTGCAGGAGTTCAAAAAAGATTGATACATTACAATAATACTTTTAATATAATCTACTTATTTATCTGACCAACCTTCCTTTACTATAAAATACATAAAAAAGAAGAATATGATCCAAGCTGAACCACTTCATTCTAAGATTAATTTTTATTCGTGGATAAATATAGAAAATATCTATCTCATTAATCAATGCATTTATGAAATGCTTACTTTTAAAATAATTACTTGTCAAATTTTGCAATATATTCATAATTTTTAATTAAGCACTAAGTATAATTCAATATAAAATGTTTAAGACTTAGAATGTTATAAAGACAGTAAAAACATTTCAATCAAAATACATGTTTCTTATAGAAAAGTAATGATTAACTAAATAATAAAAGACTCAAGAATAAAATATGCATATTAGGATAAAATTATGTGGGGAAGCATAATGGACATTTTACATGAAGAAAAAATTAAAAGATATAAAATTTCAACTGTTAGTGTTTCTTCCTATTTTTTAGAAAATGAATAATAGTTGATATCCAATTTCCATAGCATTTTCTTTCTTTGGAAACATACTGTAATTAAACTGGGGAATTTATAATATATTTTAAGTTATATCTTTTCCAACAATTGAATAGTATGATGAATATAGATAGGGAAGACTTGTAGATGGGTCCATCTTTGGGGTAAGTGCAGGAATTGAACTGTTGAGTTTCAGATGTCTATGAGATTTCCAAATAAAGATGCAGAATAGTCATTGAGTTGTGTATTGTTGGGAGAGAACTCTGAACAGGAAAAGAAAATTTTGAATTTGGCACAGAGAAACCATGTAAGTTTAAAAAGATAAGGATTAAGAACTATGCCTTGAGGCACCACAAGAGTAAGGGTTCAAGCAAAGATTGAGAAGGAACAACTAGTGAAAGAAGATAAAAATTAAGAAAATGTGTTTTTGGAAGCTAAGCGAAGAACATACACAAGAAAGGTTATGATCAACTATGTCAAGTTGTAATAGGTCCAGTATGATGAAGGCTGAGACTTGAACTCTATTTGTGGAGATGAGCAGAGTGGCTGGGATGAGGCCCTGAAAGGAATAGGTTTAAGAAGGAGTTGGATAAAAAGGAATTTGAGAACTAGAGAGTAGTTGGTAAGGAAACTTGGATCAAGAAAGTTTTTGTCTTGCTTTTGCTTGTTTGTTTTCTCAAAATAGAAAAATTAACTGCCTATTTTTTAAGGAAATAATTCAGTAAAATACAACACAAAATATCATTTTGGAGAGAGAGGAAAGAACTGCAGGAATAATATTCTTAATTAGCTGTAAAGAAAAGAGTTCATATAACAGACATGAAACTGCTATCCTGCCTGCAGCCTTGGAAAGGTCATCCTTGGCATGTGGGAACTTGGTTTTCTAGAGGTTTCTCCTCAATACCAGAACTGGTAAGAGTGGCTCACTTTGGCTTTGCCAAAACTAATTGTATAAGCAGAGTGGTTTATGCTAAACACCTACTTTTATTCTGGGAGTAAGGGATTTAGACACGCCCTAGGCAGAATGTGAGGAGGTGACCAGCCCACAATTAAAGCCTAGTGCGCTGAGTCTCTAATGATTTTGCCCAGTACACAATGCTTTACATGTGTGGTCACATAATGTTGCTAGAGAAGGTAAGCCTGTCCCGGGGACTCTTATAAGCTTGCTCCTACTTTCTCCTGGACTTTATTCCATGAGCCCTTTTTCGTTGCTGCTTTTGCTTTGCATCATTTCCCTGTAATGAAACAGCCATGAACGTGACTGTATGCTAACTCCTGTGAGTCTTTCTAATGATCAAAAAACCTAAGGGTAGTCACAGTGACTTCTGAATAGTAGGTAAAAATAAATAAGGTACAGGGCACATGTGGAGAAGTTGACTTTAGACAGCAGGATGAGTAGTTCCTCTATGGTAACAGGAAGGCATGCAGACTGTACAGGTGAAAATGCTAGTGGACGAAGAGATGTGATGATGGAAACTTATAGAATTTCTTTTCTTGCGGCAGTTTTCTCAGCAAAGTATAAAAGTGTGAGGATTGGTTTCCAAGATGGCAGCCTAGACAGACACAGCATTCCTAGTCTCTCCAGGACCAAGGTTTAAAGTAGTGGAAACACTGTTTCTCAGTGAGTTTTTAGAGGACACCCGACAACTGTCTCCACACAGAAATTCTGCTTGCCTGCTTGCAGGGTCGCCAGGCCCCAGCGTTTGCACAGGACCCCAGCTGCAAGCAGGTGCAGGAAGCCAGCTGCAGGTTCCTGTGCACAACTCAGACCTGCAGACTCCGGTACAGGACTTGGACCCATAGTCCGTGGATAAGATCCCTGGCTCCAGCGCCCAACATCCCGCAGGACCCTGGCTTGCCCACCCACAGAGGATCCCTAGCCATTGTTCTCACTGGGACCTCCGGCTCACAGGACCCCTGGCTGCTGCTCTTGTGTGGATCTCCATCCACCAGGGTCGAACCTCCCTGTTCACCTATACCTGGGGACACAGGACAGGATCTGGAGACAAACTTTTATTTCTGCGCAGCACACCACAGAGCTGCATCTCCGAACACATCACCCAATACAACCACCTAGCCCGACGCTGCACCCTATCTCTGAAGCAGACGGTTTCTTTGTGACCTCTAGCTTCATCATCTTTGCTCTGAGTAGGCAAATACCAATAAGCAACAGACAGTTCTACCTACTGGAAGAGAAGGAAAGCAATCCTGTTTATTTACATTGAGACTTATTATTTTTTGCCTAATATTCCTTTTTTTTCTCTTTTCTTCCTTTTTTTTTCTTTTCTCTCTCTAGCTCTTTTCCCACCCTTATATCCCCAACATTTGTGAAACCAAGTATTTTCTATGCATTGGGCCATGGTGGACTAGGATATCTGATTAGTATACTATAGTTGTATTATATAGTCTCGAACTTCCACCTTTACATGTTTTATTTTTCTTAATTTTTATGTCTCCTTATTAGTTGTACTCTATTTTCTTCCTACTTACTAGTCTTCCCCAAATCTCTTTCTCTCTTTTCTACTAATAGCCAACTTCTTTTGGAGTCTTCTTTCATGCTTTCTAGGTTCTAATAACTATATCTTCACTTCCTGCCTTCCTAACATCTCATTCTACACACCACCCTAGGTTCTCTCTAGCCCACCAGCAGAAACTGTAGATCCTTGTACAAACCTCTTGTTTATATAGTAGATGCTAATTGAACTTGTAATTTCTGCATATTATGACTAAGCCATAAATGTATTTAGGAGCAACTAGGAGCTACTTGGTTTGAAACTATATATTGTTTGTATTGAGATCTGTCAATATTGGTCTCTCCCTTAAAGGAGAGGTATTGGAGCCCTGCAGGGAATCTATAAGCCTATAGGATGAAAACTGTAACACCTCAGATCTGCAGTGCTAGAAGGAATGATACACAAACAACATGAAAAAACAAAGGAAGAAAGTGCCTCAAACAAAACAAGATACTAGAATACATGGTCAGCACAGCAGAAGAAATGTCAGAGAAGGAGTTCAGGATGTACATAATTAAAATGTTCTGTAACTTAAAGAATGATATAAGAGAACAAACACCAGCAGCAAAAGACCATTGTGATAAAGAGCTACATAGGCAAATACAGGAAGCAAAAGACTACTTCAATAAGAAAATAGAGATTCTGAAAAAGAACTGAATAGAAATCCTCAAGATGAAAGAAATAATAAATCAAATTAAAAACTCAACAGAAAGCATCACCAACAGATTAGATCAATTGGAAGATAGAACCTCAGATAATGAAGACAAATTATTTAATCTTGAAAACAGAGTTCATCACACAGTAAAGATGGTAAGAAACCATAAACAGAACATCCAAGAATTATGGGATAACATGAAAAGACCAAACTTCAGAATTATTGGAATAGAGGAAGGCATAAAATTTCAAACAATAGGAATGAGCAATCTATTCAATGAAATAATATCAGAAAATTTACCAAACATAAAGAACGAATTGGATAATCAAATACAAGAGGCCAGGCATGATGGTGCAAGCCTGTAATCCCAGCACTTTGGGAGGCTGAGACAAGAGAATCACAAGTTCAAAGCCAGCCTCAGCAATGGCGAGGCACTAAGCAACTCAACGAGACTCTGTCTCTACATAAAACACAAAATAGGGCTGGGATGTGGCTCAGTGGTCAAGTGCCCCTGAGTTCAATCCCCCATACCAAAAAAAAAAAAAAAAAAAAAAAAAAATCCCAACGTCATTTCTTATAGAAATAGAAAAGGCAATCATGATGTTTATTTGGAAAAATAAGAGACTCGAAATAGCCAAAGCAATCCTCAGTAAGAAGAGTGAAGTAGGAGGAATCACAATTCCAGACCTTAATCTATACTCCAAAACTAGAGTAACAAAAACAGCATGGTACTGGCACTAAAATAGACATGTAGATCAATGGTACAGAATAGAAAAACACAGAGACTAACCCACATAAATACAGCTATCTCATACTAGACAAAGGTGCCAAAAACATACATTGGAGAAAAGATAGCCTCTTCAACAAATGGTGCTAGGAAAACTGAAAATCCATATGCACCAAAATGAAACTAAACCCTTATCTCTCACCATGTACAATACTCACCTCAAAGTGGACCAAAGACCTAGGAATTAGACCAGAGAACCTGTGCCTAACTGAGGAGAAAGTAGGCCCAAATCTTTATCACATCAGATTAGGCCCTGACTTCCTTAACAAAACTCCTAAAGCGTAAGAAATAAAAGCAAGAATCAATAAATGGCACGGATTCAAACTAAAAAGCTGCTTCTCAGCAAAAGAAACAATCAATGAGGTGAACAGACAGCCTACATTCTGGAAGCAAATTTTTGCCACACGCACATCACGTCTAGGATATATAAAGAACTCAAAAACACCAATAAAACAAATACCCAATAAATAAATGGGCTAAGGAGATGAATAGAAACTTCTCAGAAGAAGATATACAATCAATAAACAAATATATGAAGAAATGTTCAACATCTCTAGCAATCAGAGAAATGCAGATCAAAACTACTCTAAGATTTCATCTCATCCCAGTCATAATGGCAGCTATACAAAATACAAGCAGCAATAAGTGCTGGCGAGGATGTGGTGAAAAAGGCACACTCAAACATTGCTGGTGGGACTGCAAATTGGTGCAACCTATCTGGAAACCAGTATGGAGATTCCTTAAAAAACTTGGAATGAAATCACCATTTGACCCAGCTATCCCACTCCTTGGCCTACACCCTAAAAACTTAAAAAGAGCATACTAGAGTAATGCAGCCACTTCAATGTTTATAGCAGCACAATTCACAATTGCTAAACAGTGGAAGCAACCTAGATGCCCTTCAATAGATGAATGGATAAAGAAACTGTGGTATATATACACAATGGAATATTACTCAGCAATGAGAGAATAAAATTATGGCATTTGCAGGTCAATGGATGGAATTGGAGAACATCATGGTAAGTGAAGTAAGCCAATCCCAAAAAACCAAAGGCCAAATGTTTTCTCTGATTAGTGGATGCTGATACATAAGGGGGGGGGGGGTGGGGAGCATGGGAGAAATGGAGAAACTCTGGATGAGGCAGGGGGAAGGTAGGGGAGGGGAGGAGGAATGGGAGTAGCAAAAATGATGGAATGAGATGGACATCACTACCCTAGGTACATACATGTAGACACAAATGGTGAGACTCTATCTTGTTTACAACCAGAGAGATGGAAAATAGAGCTCTATATATGTACTATGACTTTAAATGCATTTAAAACATGAATAAATAGATAAAAAGTGTGAAAGTTTGGTCAGCTTAGTTTGAAATGGGGAAGGAGGTAGTAGAGGTATGAGAGAAAAGAATAAGTTCTTAAGCAGGAGACTGGGGGAACATAAACTAAGGAAGTCAGATATGATTGCTGTATAGCACTAAGGACTTACTGTGGTCCATAGGCACTTTATAAGGTGGAGTCTAAGTAGTATGGTGCCCTTTCTGCCTGGGTGTGGGCATGTAGGAAATGAAGAGTTGGGTTTAATTAAGGTTGTTTTGTCAAGTAAGTATACTTGAAGAGTGGCAAGGGATTTGATGTCAATATGTAAGAGTGATTACAGTTGTGGACCATCAGAATTAATCTAGAAAAGATCAGAAAGAGGGGGATAAATAGCAGCAAAATGGTGGTAAGATAATTATATTTCATCTAGTCCTAGTGGGATTCAAAGAGAAGGGTATGGGTTAGAAAGATTTGAGGAGCTGATTAAAAAGTTTGGTCCATGAAATGAACTTATAAAGAGTTACAATTATCAGTAATAACAAGTTTTAGGGAAGTGAATGAGAGTTAGAGTAATGGCTAAGATCACTGGAGAAGGGAGTTCCAGGAACAGAAGGGCTGGAGGGCCAAAAAAATCCTCGGTGCACATACTGTATCAAAAGTGATTTTAAAAAAAGTACTGGTGGAAATACTGACAGTGAGCATGAACTGAAATTGTAGAAAAATGAAAGGGAAGAACCAGAGTCCAAAAAATGACAACTGCAGTTCAGGGCACTCGTCAATTTGATGACATTCAAAACTCAGGAATTTTAGGAAAAAGGGAGGGAGAATACAGTATAATCAACAAGACAAATGGGCAAGTAACATTTAGCCCATCTTCAGGGAAAGTAAGGAAAACTGCCTCCACTTGAGAGGACTGTTAGGGGAAGCAGAACACCCCAATGAGGAGCCAGGAGTAAAGGGAACGTTCAGAGAAGAGAGGAAAAAGATAATGGTGTGTGAATTTCAGAGACCTGCTGGACAAGATACGGGGAAAGGGTAGAAAAAAGAGACAGGACTGGATAGTCACATGATCTTATGGGTAAGTATGACAGCTCTAGTTTTATGGTTTTCACTTTTATTTGTATGACGTTTACTTTGTAAGTATGTAAATAAATGTGAGTGTATACATATACGTCCATATATGTTTATCACACTTTATCACTTCATTTGAGTATTCCAGGTAACTGGGTATAGAGCAATAAAAAAGACAGAGTACTTGGCCTTATAAACCTAATTCATGGTATTAGAGGCAGTAAACAAGTAAGAAAAATGAATAAATTAATTTAGAACATGGTAAATGTTACCATGAAAATAATAGGGTGGGGAATAGAGCAGTACATGAAGGTTATTTCAGACCAGATGGATTAGTCACACATTTTCAAAATGAAAACTGAATACAAAAAGTAAATATTATATTCAAAAACAAACCTCATATTTTAAAAATCACATTTAATATCTAAGGTGAGCTATGTCATTTGGAAGAAGAAAAAGAAGTTGGTCTCCAAAATAGCCCCAAAATAACATTGACTTAAATATCCATTTGTAGGCTGCTTATTCTGTAGTCTTCGCACTTAGTTTCAGTTTTCAAGAAACTTCAGAGCACCTTCACATTTACAACAAAATTCAATATGGACATCTATGTCAAAATACAGAATGTGCATTTTTTTCATTCCTGTTTCTCTAAGATAAGCACTTACCGCCTTTAACTCTGCATCTTTCTTTACGTCATCAACGTAGGAAAGCACAAAATCAATTTGCCTAACTCCATCGCGGAAGAAGATAGAATCTTTGCTTTGTTGCCTTTTTTGAAACTGTAGGAGATATACATGACATATTTAAAATCATTGTCCATTCTCAAACAGCAAAACTATAGAGAACGTTATTAAAATTTGATTACCACCTCATTTTTTTGACCTTGAAATGACAAGTCAGGACAAATAACCAGTTTTCATCATCAGAAGAGGATGCTTACTTTATAAAGTGAAATTCCATAGAGGGGGTTAAATAAAAACTCAGGAAGAAGGTATGGATATTAACTACATGCACACGCAACAATGCTGCAATTATACCAAATTATAAAATGAGCATACGTATACATTAATCCCAAAATGCACAGAGTCTTGTTATTAAACATAGCAATTAGTTCATTAAGTAACCTATGATTACACACTTCTTTCAGGATGTGATTAATTTCAGACCCATTAATGGAATTTTACTGTAAGAAAATAAGTTTTTGATTAATAGTTACAGCTATTTTAATATAATTATCACTTTCCAATTCAACTTTTGAAGTGTTAGGATAAAATCAAGGCACAGTTAAAAATGAGAAAGCAGGTAGCCTGCTAGCTGGTCTCACTGTAAATAAGTTCTCATGCAAATCTCTCTTCCACTATTGATCTACGGTAAGTCACAATCAATCTTTTGTTTAAATTTATGGAATTAACTCACTATTATAATCAAACACAAGTTTAGGTTTCATATGTTGCATAGTTCTTTCATTCCTTCCCTCTCAAAACAGCAAAAAAAGTACTAGAGAGCTTAGAAAAAAGAGATTTTGTGCTTGACTTATTTGGTCTTCTTTGCAGTTCACATGTAATATGTAATACTTGATACTTTGAATAGTTCACATGTAATATTTAGAATTATGCAAATAGATTATGCAGTGGATGTCAATGTGATCATTTTCCACTTGCTTAAGCTAACTTGTGAATGGGAAACTAGATATCCGTATTTTCACAACTGGTGGTTTTATTACTTGCTGAGTTTCTTTTATGGTACTCTGATGTTTTATTCACCCAAAGCAGGCCACATGTGTCTTCCATATAAAAGAATGGGTGTGGATCAGTTATGATCAAAATGAAAATTTCCTGATTCATCTTTGGTCTATGAACAGAGTAACTGTCTATATACATGAGTGCATAGCTGATGAGTGTCAGAAAGAACAAGTTTCTAATGCACAGGAGGAAATTAATGGCAAAATGAACAACATGAATAAAAAAATCTAGGGAACCCAGAGATTAAAAATCAAAGTGTAGAAACTCAAAAGTTATGTCTGAGTTTTTGGCACCCCATCTGAAGAACTGAATAATCATTTACTCTTTCCTAAAAGAAAGTAAAATAATCAGAAAAAACTCAAACTGTTGCATATTATATGTTATACCTTGATTATAAATCAGTCAAAAGGAAAAGAATGATAATCAAAATAAAAAAGGGATGGCTGTCTTATGAATCATCATGGTATTAGCCTACCATGAAATTCCCCAAATTTATGGAAGCTAAATGGGATAGATAAAACTAAAAATAAGTGTAATCTAAGTACAAATTTATAGAGAGAGAGAAAAAAAAAAAACACCACTCCTCTTTCTCTCATTCTGTGGCAGCCATATTTTATATGACAGGTTTGTTAAATGACAAATATTTTTATAAGTGATCATATTGTTTGGACAAGCTAAATTTAAGTCCACAAAGAACAGTTCTAGGAAAACCCAAAGTTCTCTCATATTTCAACCCTGATTATAAATTGTAACATATTTTTAAAATATATAAAAAATATCACTGGTGTCTTTGCAATCACCATTAGGCACATGTTTTAATATTGTTAACAAAAACTGATCAAAAATAACTGGGACAGAAAAATGTATAATTTTGTTACATATAATAGAATACTATTAAAATGCATCATGCTTTTGTTTTGCTCAAAATATAACACAAAGAACATATTTTACAATATGGGCATATTTTAGTGTTCTGTTCTTAAAAATGCCTATTTATAATCAAGCCTATTTATAATTAATGAGTATTTATAAGTAAGCAAACATTTGAGTGACTTCTCTTTGAATAATGGGGTTATTTTGAGGTTTATTACCCATATTCCTGACAGGAGTTCATAAACTTCTGAACTTATGGAAACTCTCTGTGCCTTAATGTATCTGTGTTTGTGTGTGTGTGTGTGTGTGTGTGTGCGCCCATCTGTCTGTCTGCTTATATATATTTTTAGGAAGAGGGAACATAAGTCTCATGATATCCAATAATGATTAAGAATCATCATTCTTAAATGTCACTTATTAGGTAAGTAGAAATTGGCAACAAAATCCCCCCATATTAATAGTATTCATTGGAAGAAAATTGATCCAGGCTATTATTGAGCCATACAGAGCATAAGCAACATCACTCAGCACTCTTCTACCATAAGACGCCGCCTCAGGAACAAATTGAATCGCTTTGCAGGCTGTGAAACAACGAACACGGAGTTAGCAAACACCGCTCAGGATGAAAGAGTTTAAAAACCAGATAATCAGTATGAAACAAATCTTCAAGTTTGATCACTCTGTGTGTATGTGTGAGATATTTAAAGCTGAAGGGTAGAAAAGGTTAACAAGTAAGAAAGAAGAAAAATGGGAAAGAATAATCAAAAATTACTTCAAAGTAAATTTCCCTAAATTATTTGGCAATAATGGAAATATAAAGCAAAATAGATATTATTTAAATATGTCTCTAAATATCAAAGAAAGCAAAATTACTACCATTATATATCCTGGGATGACAAATAATGTGAAAAGTTTACCCAAGGTTTATTTCTTAAATATTTCATGACTTCCTAAAACACTGATAAAAAAAAAAGTCATTCAATTATTTAAATGCTGAATTGTCTCCTAGTTTCTATTATTGTGGCTAAGACACAATATGTAAAATACTAAGGAAATGTCTTTAAGATATCTGGGATAATCAATGCTATTTGAAAGAAAACAAAATCAACAGCACAATAAAACCAGTATTGTGCATACTTTATGGCATCATGAAAGAATAAATAATCCAGCGAAATTACCATTGAATGGGCGCAGTCCTTGACAAAAACTTTTACTCCAGCTATTCTCTTTCTGGAACAAACTGGGGAGGCCTAAGCAACTGGTGACTGTTGGGGTGAAAACTCCTGTTACATAAAATAATGAGCAATTTCTATATGTAAAAAGATGAGAAAAAAATCAAGAGAAAAGAGAAAAGCCTAACTGCCAGGTAGAAAAATAAAAAACATAAAAACAGTGATAGAGCAAAATAAATTCAAAGGGCCTTTCAATGTTGAAAAAAATTAGTATCTCATTCACATAAAGAGAAATGCAAAGTTAGACTAAACTAAGAAAAGAGAACAAACTGAAATAGCTCCCAAGAGGCTATCAAATGGGCAAAGATCAAAGGGCACGACAGCCCATTTGACAAGGCTGTGGGGAGATAGTCACTCTTCTACATTTATTAGAACAGACCGGGCGGAATTTAGCAATATATGGCAGCATTACATGTGTCTTTGATTTCTAATAATAAAGAAATCCCATGTAGAAAGATCTATTGAACAAAGTAGCTTAAAACTAACTCCCAGGGGTATTCACTGTAGCCATATTTGTGACAGCCTTTGAAGAATTAAACCAAGTAAAATTGGTTACTACAGAAGGCTGAGAGGCCAAAGAAGGAAGAAACTTTATCTGAAAATGCTTTATTTCTCAGTTTCAACCTGAGATGGATTTACCTTCAAGCCAATAAAGTCTAAACCCCGGGGCACTTTACTTGCACCTGCCCCTTCTAAGGATTTAGGAAAGACTCTAGCAATATATTTTCATGGTTAAACAATTTTCCATTGGTTTTTCTTAAGGAAAAACACCAAAATTTTACAAACTTTAGGCATCACTATACCTTATTTGATCTATGGTTTTCAACTTTGGAATCATGTGAATGTTTTACATGATCAAAACCAAAAATAAATAAATTCCAAACGACAAACTTTCAACTGTTTTAATTTGATCATCTCCAAGATCCTCATTCAGAATACTAAAGTTTAGTAATCTGGTGAAAAACAAACCATCATGTATGTTGAAACTATTATTTTCTCACCTTCCAAAATGGCATTTTTTATTTGCAGAGTGAAAAATTTGGAGTCTCTCTACTGAGAGACGGGTATTCAAATTTAAATTTTAAATAAGTCGTACCTCTTCACGATTATTAGGCATCTCCATAAATAAGAAGAGTGATGTAATGGAAAAAACTTCCAAACTGGGTCTCAGAAACTTAGCTCTAGCCAGGTGTGTTGGCACACACCTATAATCCCAGTGGCTCAGAAGGCTAAGGCAGGAGGATCTCAAGTTCAAAGCCAGCCTCAGCAACTGAGAGAGGCCCTAAGAAACTTAGCAAGCTAAATAAAATTCTGGGGATGTGGCTTAATGGTTAAGCACATCTGGGTTCAATCCCTGGTACAAAAAAATAATAAATAAATATTTTAAAAAACAAAGAAAAAAGAAAAAGATAAAAAAAAATCTTAGTTCTAGTCTAGGATCCATCCATTAACTAACCATACTGATGATTTTGATTAAGTCATAAACTCATTGGACTTTCAATTTTTTCATTTGCCAATAGGGAGCTATTAAAATGCAAGTAAATTGCTATGCTTAATATGTCATTCTCATTAGCATGACTGATGTTATTTTCCCTACATAAGGTATTTTTTACAAAAGTAATAAATTATCAAATACCATTGTGAGGGTCTTCAAAAAGACTGCATTGGGAAAGACAGCATCACCTTGCAGTCTGCAAAAAGATATCCCATGTGTACCCATTGTTTGAACCAATTGTTGCTTACCATTCGTTCTTCATTGATGAGAAAACAGGTTTCTCTGCTGCTCAGGCTCTGTTAATAGCATGAAGGGGGAGATATAATGTTGTCAATAATAGTGTCAATTAAACATGTGTAAACCTTAAGTTTTCATAACAAAAAATTAAGGTTTCCTATGCACAGATACTAAACTGGGAACTCAAGGGAACTATGAAACTCCTAAAGTGTGCCCCAAATTTTGTATATACATATGTATCCATGTACATGTATGGATCTATGTATCTGTATATGTGTCTGTATGTGTACAAGTCTCTGTATGTATAAAGAGAAAGAGCGAATGGATGCTTGAGAGAGAATGAAAATTTGGGAAGTACTTTTATTAAGTAGTATGTGACATAAGAAATGGTTAAGAATGAGCCGGGGGCTGGGATTGTAGCTCAGCGGTAGAGCCCTTGCCTCACATGCGTGAGGCCCTGGGTTCAATCCTCGGCACCATATACAAAGCAATAAAATAAAGACATTGTGTCCATCTATAACTAAAAAATAAAAAAATAAATAAATAAAAAAGAATGAGCCGGGTGCAGTGGCGCACGCCTGTAATCCCACCACTTTGGGAGGCTGAGACAGGAGAATTGCGAGTTCAAAGCCAGCCTCAGCAAGGGCAAGGCACTAAGCAACTCAGTGAGACCCTGTCTCTACATTAAAAAAACACAAAAAAGTAGGGCTGGGGATGTGGCTCAGTGGTCGAGTGCCTCTGAGTTCAATCCACAGCACCAAAAAAAAAAAAAAAAAAGGAAGAAAGAAAGAAAGAAATGGTTAAGAATGTAATAATATTGCAGGGAAATAACCAGGAACTCTATTCTTTTAATGACACTAAATTTTAAACAGGATCAACCAGAAGAGCAGAATTAATTGGTTGTTTCATGCCTTTCAACATTGGTTATAAAAAGTCATTATCAAGATTCTTAAAAATTATACTTAAATAAAATACTCAGGGCATTCTCACACCAGTTAACTGGTGTGTCAGAAAGAAGTGGTAATTTCTTTGTGTTCTTAAAGAGGATAAAGAGATAATTTTTGACACATGTCAATTATCACACCACTTTACTCAATATAAATTACAGAAAAAGTTATGTATCCTCTATGGTAGTAAAGTGATGTTGAACTAAGTGGGAATGATTATAAAGACTTGCTAAAAATCCTATTCCACTTACCTGTGATTCTACTTGTGGACTGTGAATGAATTTCACCAGCAAATCTAAATATATCAGCTATCAAACAAAGCTGAGGAATATCTTAAACAGTCAATTTTGAAATAGCTGTCTCTATAAATAAATTGTATAGTTCCATAGTATATTTTCATTTTATATTGATTTCTCATAATATTTTCTCAATTATCTCACAGAAAGTTCAGTTACTTTGCTTATAAAAGGTTATAGAAAAATATAAGAAATGTTCCAAAAGCAACCAGTATAGTACCTTCTAATCTCTCACTTCAGGAAAAATAAATTTGGTATGATTTGTAATCATAATCTGTGGTTACATGTCCAGTTTGCAAAATGTAAAGTAAAATAATAAAGGTTATTCTACTTTTTGCTGAGTATTTCATTATCTCCCTTCTTACTGACCATTTGGCAAAAGAAGAATCTATGCTATTATCAATTCTAGACTTCCCTCAACACTAGCAACAGCTTTCATGTCTCAAGTGCCTTCTTTCTTGACCTCAACCATCAAAGGATTTAGTGAAATAGCACTAAATGAAATGAAATGGATAAATGGATAAATGACACAAACTTTAGTAGCAAAGTGAGGCACTATTCAGAAGATTTGTAAATCAAAGACACTGAAAAATCATTCTGAATATTTGGAATATTAAATAAAAAAGATTTGGAGACTGAAATTCAGAAAAAAATCAAAACTTCTACATAGGAATTTTCTGGTTTTGAATAAACTTCATTATGCATATTTCATTGTGTATATTTAAGGTATTCAACATAATGGGATCTCACAGTGGTTTTACTTTTCATTCTCCTGATGATTAGTGATGTTGAACACTTCACATATACCTTTTGGCCATTCTTATGTCTTCTTTGGAGAAACAGACATTCAGATCCTTTGCTCATTTTTTAACTGGGTTGCTTGTTTTTCTACTATTGAGTTGTAAGAGTAAAATTTAGAATATTAACACATTTTCAAATATGTGGTTTATAATTATTTTTCCAGTCCATGGATTGCCTTTTCATTTTCATTGTTTACTTTCCTGTGAAGAAGTTTCTAGTTTGATGTAGTACCATTCACTTACTTCTTTTTGTAACCTGAGCTTTTGCTGTGATACCCGAAAATTCACCAAGGACCATTTCCAGGAGGTATTTTCCTAAGCTCAATGGTTTCAGATCCTACATTTAAGTCTTTCATCTATTTTATCCATTTTGAGTAGCCAGCATAAGATATAAGGGTCCAAATTTGTTCTCGTTTTTACATGGAAATCCAGTATTCCCAGCATCACTTACTGAAGGGACTTTCCATTACCCACTGAGACTTCTTGGACTGAGCCCTTGTCAAAATTTGTTTGACTGTATCTTTTTGGATTTATTTCTGGGTTCTGTATTCTGTTCCACTAAGTGTGTGTGTGTGTGTGATTCATATGTGTTTACATATGAATTTTAGGATTCATTTACTATAACTTTGAAGAATGGCATTAGAATTCAATAGGATTGTATTAAGTCTCTATATTGCTCTGGGTAGTATGAACATTTTGACAATGTAAGGTTCTTCTCATTCATATATACAGGTATCTTTCCCTTATTTGTATCTTCTTCAATTTCTTTCATCAATGCTTCAGAGTTTCCAATCTTTAAACACTTTAGTTAATTTGATTTATAGCATTTTTCATTCTATGGTAAATGGATTGTTCTTGATTTCTTTTTCAGTTTGATAATTATTTGTGTATAGAAATGCTATTCATTTTTGTACACTGATTTTGTATCATGCATCCTTCCTAAATTCATTAGTTCTAAAAGATTTGTGTGTGTGTGTGTGTGTGTGTGTGTGTGTGTGTGTAGAATCTTAAGGATCATTTCACCTGCAAATAAGGATTAATTTTACTTCTTTTCCTAAAACTTGCCTACTTTTTATTTCTTTGTTTTCTGATTGCTTTTACTAGTACTTCTAATCCTACATTTAACAGAAGCAGTCAAAGTGGGGTATCTTTGTCTTATACTGGATCTTAGTGGAAAAGCTTCCAGTTATTAAGTGTGATGTCAGATGTGGAATTTTTAATAAATGACTTTAATTTTAAGGAACTTTCCTTCTGTACTTAACCATTTTAAGAGTTTTTATCAAGAAAGGCTGCTGAGTTTTGTCAGATGCTTTTTATGCAGCAATTTAAATGGTTATATAGCTTTGTATTTTTTCTGATCAAGTCATACATCATATTGAATTATTTTCATATTAAACCAGTCTTAAATGCCAGGGAAAAATTCCTCTTGAGCATAATGTATAATCTTCTGATGTGTTGTTAAATTTCATTTTCAAATATTTTATTTAAGATTTTTGCATTGATGTTCATGAGAAATGGGTTTGTGTTTTCCTTTCCTTTCCTCCTCCCCTCCTCATTTCTTTCCTTCCCTTCTTTTTCTTTCTTGTTGTCTTTGTTTGGTTTGGGTTCAGGGTGATGCTGGCTTCACAAAATGTATTTGAAAATATTTCTTCTATCTCCATTTGTTGAGGGGTTTAGAGAAATATTGGTAATTATTATTATTATTTTTGAATAGTCAGTAGAATTCAGCCATAAAGCCACCTGGTCCTTTTTCTTTGTTAGAAGATTTTAATCACTTCAACTCTCTGGTTTTGGTCTCTTCCATTTTTGTTTTTTGTTTTTCTTTCTGATTCAATTTTGGTAGATTTTATAAATACATAAAGCAAATATTAATAGACATGGAAGAATAAATAGTAATACAATAGTATTATGGGACCATAATACCCCTCTTTCAACAAGGGATAGATCAAATAGACAGGAAATTAATGATATAATGGACTTAGGTAGCACTTAGATCAAAAAGACCTAATATACATATATAGAATTTTCCACTGAATGCCAGTAGAATATACATTCATCTCTAGTGCACATGGAACTTTCTCAATAAGATACAATACACTAGGACACAAAATAAGACAATAAATCTGTGAAAACTGAAATCATATTTGATATTGTTTCTAATCCCTACAGTATGGAACTAGAAATCAGTAATAAGAAGAGTCTTGGTAAGTTTACAAATACACGGAAGTTAAACACACTCCTGAACAACTAGTGGTAGAAAAAAACAAATTGAAAAAAAGATATTCCAGGAACAGTGGTGTATAATCCTATTTCCAGCTACATGGGTGGTGAGGCAAGATCACAAGTTTGAGGCCGTGTTGGCAACTTACTGAGACCCAGTCTCCAAATTAAAATAAAAAGGGCTGGGGATGTAGCTTAGTGGTAGAGTGACCACGGGCTCAATTCACAGCACTAAATATATGCGTATGTGTGTATTTATATATATATGTATATGTGTGTATGTGTGTGTGTGTGTGTGTGTGTATATATATATGTTTATTTATTTTTTATCTTGCAATGATAATGGAAACCCAACACATCAAAACATTTAAACATTTGGAGTGCAGTAAAACAGATTGTAAAAGGGAAATTTGTAGCAATAAATGCCTACTTTTTAAAAGAAAAAAGACCCAATTTGCCTAACTTTACACCTTAAAAACCTAGAAAAAAAACAAACTGAATTGAATGTTAGTAGAAAGAAGGAAATAATATAGATCAGAAGAGAAATAAGTCAAATAGAGAAAAGTTAAACCATAGGAAGAAAATCAATAAAACCGAGAACTGGTTTGTTAAAAAACTAAATTGAACAAATACCTAGACTAAATAAAAAAGAAAAAGAAAGAAATGGAAAATAATGCCTTGGAAATAAAAAGGATCATAAGGGATGATTATAAATAATTACATGCCAACAAACTGGATAGCTTTGAGAAAATGGATAATTTTTTAGAAAAGTATGAGCTATCAACATTCAATTATAAATTAATAGAAAACTTGAACAAACCAATAACAGATATCAAAGAAATAATTATAGCTCATCAACAAAGAGAAGCCCAGATCCAGGATGAATTCATAGCTGAATTTTACACAGGGTTCTTAAAATAGTATTCTTAAAGAAGTAATACTGTCAGGTAAATTATGTTATATTCTTGTATGAATATTCCACAATGACACCCTCTATTATGTGTAAATATGCACCAATAAAAATTAAGTAAAAATGTGAAAAATAAAAGAAATATGGAGTGATTAAGAGAGCAAACTCTAGAATCAGATGATTTGTGTTTAGAATCCCAGCTCCTAAATTTCATAGATAAAATAATACAACAATTTATATTATATAGTTTCACTTTACAGACTCCTCATAAACTTTTTCTTCAATTATGTAAAACTAAACACATATGTGAACTTGAGCAAGTTAACCTCTCTATACCATGACATCCACATACCAAAATTAAGTAAGAGATGGAAAGCTCTCAATAAACATAGGCTTTTTAAAATTAATCTTTACTTGCTTTCCAGTGATCATATGATAAATTTGTCATCTGCATCATGAATTTTCAATTCATTTGCATTTTGTTATATCCAAAAGACTATAACAATGTTCAATGATAACCTATATTAATTTTAAATCTGAGGTAACTCAGCACTTTAAAATTCAGACCTTTAACTCTTTAAGCAGTCATGAAAATACAGAAGATCTTTTCAATGTACACAACAATTTTGAAATAATAAATCTGGAATTTTTATATATACTTCTGTCTTGAAATAGCCCTAACATTCATTAGTCCATTAGCCCAACATTTGCTAATGGATTAAATTTTTCATGTATTCTATTCATCTCTACCTCAATCCAATACTTGGATGAATATTATATTATCATATTTCTTTTTTAACAATTGACTGAAATGTGAGTTTTCATTTTTATGGCATTGGAATATTGTTAGAAAAATACTGGCATTAAAGAATGCAGGTTGCACTCACTTTAAAAATATTTTGAAATAATGATAGCTTCATAGGAATTTTCCAGAATACTACAGATCGATCTCATGTACCCTCAAATCTATTTCTTCTAATCATTGCATCTTATATAATAACAGAAAAATATCAAAACCAGGAAACTGACCTGAGTACAATGTGTGTATAGTTCTATGTTCTTTTATCACATAGGTACATTTCGGTGAGAACCATACCAATCAATATACAGAGCTATTCCATCCACAAAGATCTCCTTCATGCAATCCTTTTAAACTTATGTCCATTTTCTTTCTCCTCAATGTAAATATCACCTAGGTTTTCCTATGTGATAGGAAACCACTATGTTTTCCTCCATGTTTATGCTGTTATTTCAGGAGTATTATAAAAATGGAGTGAAAAATGTGTATACTTCTGAGATTTTTTTATTCAGCATCATGCCCTGGAGCCAAATTGTGTATATATACCACATTTTGGAAAGTCCTCAAAAGATTAGGAAAGGAACCACCATATGACCCAGCTATGCCAGTCCTTGGTATTTATCCAGAACAGCAGCAAGCAGCATACATAGTGATAAATGCATATCAATGTTTACAGAAGCAGAGTGCACAACAGCTAAGTTATAAAACCAGCCTACCAGTTGTCTGCCAATAGATAAATTGAACATATTTTCATGTGCTTATCTGTCACCTATATTTCTTCTTTACTAAAATTTCCCATCACATATTTTGGCCATTTTCTAAATGGGTAGTTTGATTTTTAATATTGAATATTTGATTATATAGATAATCCTCACCTTAGAATGGAGTTATGTATAAGCCCATCACAAACTGAAAATATTCAAGATGAAAATGCATTTAATATACCTAACCTATCAAGTATCACAGCTCAGCAACACAGTATACTCTAGAGGATTAACTGTTTCCCTTTATGAGTGTGTGTAGCTGATTGTGCATTTTGCTGCCGCCGCCTAGTATAATGACAGAGTATCATGCCATATATTACCGGTCCAAGAAAAGACCAGACTTCAAAATTCAAGATATAATTTCTGCTGAATGTATATTATTTTCATATCATGATAGAATACAAAAAAACATAAGTTTATAAGCAGGAGACCATCTCTATACCATAGATACAGGTCCTCTGTCAGATAAATCATATGCAAATATTTCTCCCAGTGTGTAACTTGTACTATAACTGTAAATTCTCCTAGGATCTTTCACAGAACAAGATATGACAAATTCCAATTTATCAATTTTTTTCTCTTCTATATCATGCTTTTCTGTCATGTTTAAAATCTTTTCACCATGACTTGGTTTCCGAAGAGTTTAACTTACTTTTTCTTCAAAAACTTTTATAGTTGTATGTTTTATATTTAAACCTATATTCAGTGCTGAATTAATTTTTGTATAAGTTGTGAAGTTTAGGTCAAAGTTCCCAAGGTTGCCTATGGATTCATGGCATCATCTGATAAAAGGCTATCTTTCCTCCATTGAACTGTTTTTTATACATTTGCCAAAAATCATTTTGTTGTGTGTGTGAGGCTATTTCTGAGGTCTCTTTTTCTGTTTCATTAATCTACATGGCTTTCCCTCCCGAGAATACAGCTAAAAATATACATCTTGAAATAGGATGTATTAGTGATTCCTTCCACTTTATTCTTCTTTCTTGAAATTGGTTTCTCTCTTATTTCCTTGTCATTTCCATAAATTTTTTTAGAATAATCCTGTCTATATCTACAAAATATCATGCAGAGATTTTGACAGGAATTGCATTACCCTATATGCCAACTGGGGTTTTCATATCCATTGCTAGTATATATAAATACAATTGAGTTCTATATGATTCTCTTGTATTCCATGACTTGCTCACCTCCCTTACTAGT
This sequence comes from Geosciurus inauris, assembly GCA_004024805.1. Taxonomy (NCBI): domain Eukaryota; kingdom Metazoa; phylum Chordata; class Mammalia; order Rodentia; family Sciuridae; genus Geosciurus; species Geosciurus inauris. Next base: position 23,205 of record PVHX01005751.1, read on the forward strand.
TGGAGGTGTATTTGGTTTTGTTTTTACATATTTCTTAGAATTTTATATATAGATCATCACATTTTCTCCAAATAGGAAGAGTTTTATTTGTTTCTTTCTGTCCTGTATGCCTTTTATTTTATTGTCTTATCACAAGCTGTCAGTACTTTAATAGAAATAGCAAGTGAGAACATCCTTGCTTTGTTCTTGATCTTATGGAGAAAGTTTTCTATCCTTTACTATAAAACATGATGTTACTGTAGGTATTTTATGGATATTCTTTAACAGATTGAGAAAATGCCCTCTATTTCTACTTTTCTAAGAGTTTGTATAGGATTTTTTTGTCTTCGATGCCTGGGCATTGAATTTTTAACATTTTTTCTAATAAAATATTATTTGTATTCCTTAGTCTTGTAATATAATGTTTTTCAAATAATAAATGACATTTCCATCACTGGAATAAACCCCACATGGTCATGGTATATAGTTCTTTTTATATATTACTGAATTTTATTTGATAATATATTACTAAATATTTTTTGTTTATATCATGAGGGATACTATTTTCTGTTTTGTGAATGTCCATTTTATTTTTCATGGATATCCTTAAGCCTTCCTTCATTTAATTATGCCTGAATTTTCTTTTCAATTCTGAAGTGTATTTCACTGGCTATATATTTCTGCATTTATATGGTTTTGAGCCCTTGAAAAATTTTGCACTACTTCCTTCAGACTCTGAACTTTTATAAGAAATCCACTGTCATTTTAATTTCATTTCTCCTAGAGTCAGTGTGTTGTTTTTCTTCACTGCTTTCAGGATTTTTTTTCCTAATTTTCAATTTTAAGAGTTAGTTTTAGGGGGCTGGGATTGTAGCTCAGTGGTAGAGCGCTTGCCTTGCATGCGTGAGGCCCTGGGTTTGAGCCTCAGCACCACATACAAAGCAATAAAATAAAGACATTGTGTCCACCTACAACTAAAAAAAAAAAATTTAAAAAAAGTTAGTTTTAGTTTGATTCATCTGAAATATTTTGGATTCACCTGTGGTTTCTTCAGTTCTTTGAATTTGTAGGACTTTATGTCTTTTGAGAGTCTGGTATTTCTAGCTATGTTTTTCTTGAATAAGTCTGTAATTCACTCTCTCCTCTCTTGGGACTCTACTGTCCTGAATGTTATGCTTTTTGTTAAGTCCTACAGATTCCAATGTGAATAGGGCAATTTGTATTCTTTTATCTTCAACATCAGGGATTCCTTCCTCTTTCTCCTTGATTCTCCTAGTAAGTATTTTCAGTTCTAAAATTTCCATTTTACTCTTCTTTATTTTTCTAATTTTTGATGTCCTCTCAGCATTGGCATGTGTTAATCATCTTATTCTTATTGAGATACTTCCATTTCTTGGTATTGAGAGTCATTTCCTATAGAAACATGGATAAGGGACATAATGTCTGAAAACTACAGATTTTATTTAAATTTGATGATGCTACTTGCAGGTGGGTAAGCAGGGTAATGCCTCACTTCTCAGTGGTAACAGAAGTCCAGGATTTCCACTCCGCCTCTGCAGACCTAGAAGAAGGCAGCATTGGAAGGGTTTCACATCACTGCTCAGTTGGGGTAGGAGTCCAATCTCACCCCTAGGCCTTCCCTGATTCCAAAAGCAAGGATGCTTCATTATTGCTCCCCAAATGGCCTCTACTGTCACAATGGTGGCTTCTCTTCCAGTGGGCAGTGATGAAGCTTCTGACTTATCACCAGGCCACCTCTGGCACCTCCCCAGCAAGGAAAGGTTGTTGCACCATTTTACTACTACTGGGTGTGGAAGTCCTGGCTCCTCACATGGTCTCCACTGAACCATGAAGGGAGAGGATGTCAAAAGGACTTTTATCACCTGTGGGAATGAAAGTCTCCTCTCTCTGTTCAAAATTCTTGGACACCAACCCTACAGGGAGTCGGAGCATTTTATCACCACCAGGTGGGGGTAAAAATCTAGCCTCCACGTTGGAGCTCTGGTAGAAGGGATAGTGAGAGGATCTTGATTTTTTTCCCCCTGTGATGTTTGGCTGCAATAAAGAATTTATTGGCTAAAAGTTTTCTGTATTCCTAGGTCAGCCTTTTCCTATACAGAATAGGCATTTCTTGAGGCTTTCTTTGCCTGTGTCAGCATTTCTAGGTGGCTGGCCTCTCTAACAACCTGTCTGCAACATACAAAGCAAAGAGTAAACCTGAGAACTAACTCCATGTTTTTTTCTTGTGCTTCAAGGCTGCCTATTGGTCTCTCTTTTTCTAACTTCAAAGTCCCATTGTGTTTGTTTTATATATGATATTCAGAAGTTTTAGCTGTACTCAGCAGAATGAATAGGAAAAAGAATTTTTTCTATCTTCCTGGAAGCAGTAACTACAGTTATTACTATGTCAATATGAAAATAACAACATATTTGTTATTATTTGAATTGGATCAGTCAGTCTCATAAGATAAATTTCTGTCTACACTGAAAACATGAAAACTCATGTTTCATGATCTTTATTTTCTAAACAATTATTGATTTATTTATTCACTTACACAATACGTTCTGTGAGCTACATTATATCACTTTAGTTGTGGAGACTCAGCTTTATGACAATGATTTTCAAATCTTAGTGGCAATAAGAATCATGTTTAGCACTTTTTAAAAAATCATGAGAACTTTAGCCTTTTCCCCAAAGATTAGCAGTCATGTGAGATTGGGTCCAAGAGTCTGCATTTTAAAGAAATTTTTATTCAGATGATCTGCAAACTGCACCATCAACAAATCACTGAACTATATTATCCTCATAGTACCTTCCAATTCTTATATTGCTTCTCTCAGTATTATGCTCACTGAGCTTTTAAAGAAATCCTAGAGACCTTTTGGGAAATTTAAGTCAACCAGCATATTTATTATTCAGCCAATTTATCCAGCCAACCAACCCACAGCCAACCTATCCTGAAAGGATGTGTTTCCCTAAGTGGTAATCTCTGTTATTCCTAGATTTTTTTTCAAAGCTAGGAATACAACAGAGGGCCTTACATTTACTGGGGAAGTGCTGTACAACTGAGCTACATCCCCAGCTCTTTTTTTTTACCCAAATATATCCCAAGCTTTCAATCTTCCCTCCGGAGCTTCCTGAGTAGCTGGGATTACAGGCATATGCCACTGTACCTGGCTCCTAGAAATCTATTTTTAAAAGACTGATTATATCTGACTAGATACCTCTAACCTAACTTCAGGGCATCTAACTCTGTGAGAGCTATGCACAGAGTTCTAAATCAACTAGAGCCTACCAGAAAGATTATTTCATTTAAACACTTTTAGAATGTTTATGCTTGGCATAGGAGCAATCTAAATTATAATTTTATGAAAGCTTATATATAAATAAAACAGGACCTTTGGTTGAAATAATTCTGGGTTTTTACAAGTTGTATAGTTATTCCTTGGTATCTTCAGGGGATTGGTTCTAGTATCCCCTGTAGATACCAAAATCCATCAACACCCAAGTCCATTAAAAACTCGGCATGGAATTTGCATATAGCCTCCACCCAATTTTCTGCATAATATAAATCATCTCAAGATTACTTATAACATATAACATAATGTAAATGCTATGTAAGTAGTATTGTAGTGCATTGATTAGAGGACAATGACAAAGGAAAAAATATATGTTCAATACAGACACAATTATCTTTTCCAAATATCTTTGATTCTCAGTTGATTAAAGCTACAGACATTGAGTCCACAGATTAAAAGGGCCATTCTGTCTCATTTTATTACTTATTGTGCTATTTGGTATGTTTATTTATCTAAGGTTGAGTCATTTTAACTCTAGCAATGATAGATTAAAACATACTAACATACTAACATAATATATAAAATACTAACATAACATACATACATAACATAACAATAATTTTTAACATAAAAAGTAGTTACAAATAAGCCTGTACTAAGCTCTCACAAAGTTTTTGGCTGAATACTATTACATTGTGTATGAAAGTCCAGCATATCTGAGTTCATTTCACAAAACAATATCAAAACAAATTCAAACTTAGGTTGTTCCTTATAACATCTAGAAAGATCTAATACTAAATATGCATGAAACACAGACTTTGTTTTACTTAGGAAAAAGTGAATGGTTGGAGGACAAAATAAAATGTAGCCTGAGTGAATAAGTGAAGTACAAAGACTTAACTGTTCATAGGAAGGACACTGCTAACTTTGCCTTGTCTCTGTCATATAAAGGAGTTAAGACATATATGTTTCACTTACGTCACTCATTCCGATACTATAGGCGGCATCTCTGCTTGTTCTCCCTAGATAAAGAAACAGAAAAACATGATTCATTGGTCAGCTGGTTGACTACTTTCAAAAGCTTACACAAAGAGAAAACTGGAATTCAGAAAATGAAATTCAAAGCAAAAGTACTTGGAGAATACCTGCAAGATCATTCTGAGCATAAATTGTTTAAAATAGCCTACAAAAGACATCTCGCTAAAACCTGTTTATAATGTAAGGGAAAATGCCAATTACTGATGCGTAGGATATAATCTCATGCGCTAAGAAAAAAACTTAACTTTGATCAGACAATAGCTAAAAACCACTAAGAATAAAATGTCCAATAGAATGTCCATTGGTGTCTTCTAGTTCTCAGCATGAGACATTAAATATTTCTTCACTTTTTTCTTGGAATTGAACCAGACTGATTTCAGAAGAAACACTATCAGAGCATACCAGTTCTAAGCAGGTCAGATTACTTTCCCAGCACACAGATATCTTCCTAATGGCTATGTGCTCATTCATTCAAACTGAAATACATGTTCAAATAAGTTTCTAATACTAAGAAATATGACATGTAGACTTCTTATTTTTACTCTCTAGTGACTCCAACTTGGAGTCACTAGAAATACTATGAAATACTTATCAATTCAAAAAATTCCTACATAAAAATTTTTAAAGAAAATATCACAATGTGAATAAAATAAAGTTCTGGTACCACTTAAAGGCTATCCATAATAACTATAATTTTAGGCAGAGTTAGTATATATTCTGAGAAAATAGAAAATACAAATCTATTAGTTGCATACTTTCTCAGAATCCAAGAAACAGTTCATTTCACAAAACAATATTAAACATGTTAAATGAAAAAGATTTAATTTACAACTATCCAATTCATTTTCACAGATTTTTTAAAATCACTAATGATTAGTAAGAATCACAAGAGGGTTAGTATAGTACCACAAATGTTTTGAGAAACAGACTATATTCAAGTAATTTTATTATAATACATTGTTATACCTGTTCTATCCTATTAGTTCATATTATTAATCTCTTACTTTGCCTATTTTATAAGTTAAACTTTATCATAGGTATGATATCATAAGGAAAAAACCCAAAATATATCTCTATATAGGATCTGGTACTATCTGAGGTTTCTGGAATCCACTGGGGGTCTTAAGAATGTATTTGCCACAAATAAGGGGGACTACTGTCTGAGGTGTATGATGTGCTTCAACAAATTAAAGATTCCCTATCCTCCCTTTGAAGAGAAGAGCAAAAGTTCAAAGCTCTCAACTATCCTATAAATGGCATAATATCTATCTCATAAGGTTTGTGTGAGCATAAGAGGCCAACAAATAGTATTTTTTGATATTGCTGTTACTCTTAAGATATGTTCTGTTCCTTATTAATTTTAAAACTACTATAAATTTCTTTGGGTTAAGTTTATGAGTGTCAGAATAAAGCTGAAGTGATTTCTTTCCTATTTGCATTTCTTTGTTGTTGAAGGATCTGCTCTTAAAAGGGTAACAGTTATTATAGCAAAGCATGAAAATTAACCAACTAGAACTTAACTCTCCTGTGTAGAGCCCTTCTCGTGTAAAAGAGAATAGTATAAATTAAAATGCTCTGAAAATCTATGTCACATAGTACCATCAAAAGAAATGTTTTACCATGAATGCCTTGATATACAGATCAAAACTTCACAATGTCCAGAACACCTCTCGCTGCTTTCGAACATGAAATGCACAGTAATATACTGTTTTTATGTTATGGTTTGGATGTGATATAAGTGTATCGCCCAAAGGTTCGCAGTCTAGAGGTTTGGTCCCCACTGTGGCAATGTTAAGAGAGGGTGGAATTCTTAAAAGGTAGATCCTAGTGGGAGGTAATTAGGCCACAGGGGTCTCTTCTCTTGGAAGAGACTAATATAGTATTCAGTGACCCCAATTTAAAAAAAAAGCAAATTTTTATAAAAAGAGCAAGCCTTGCCCCCGAATTTTTCTTATTTCCTGTCTTGCCATGTGATATCTCCCTCTTTTACACAACTGCCATGATGCCATTGCAGTGTTTTGATGCAGCCATAAGGCCCTCAGGATAAACAGATGGATCCATCTAAACTTGGTCTTGCAGCCACCAAAAACTGTGAGCTAATTAAACCCAATTTCTTTATAAAGTATCCAGTCTCAACTATTTTGATATATCAACACAAAATGAGCTATACCTTATAATGAATAGGTAAAGAATAGTATTTTAAGAAATACATGTTTTGACTCTCAAGGGATAGTATTTGAACATTGACCTAAGGAGGCTTTTATTTTCTTGATGACAAAACAGTCACTATTATACTGAAGAAGAATGCATCAAACAAAATATCATTCCAAGGACAGAACAATCAAACAAGTGTTAGGCTAGGTTTATAGAATATTTTATAATACTACTTTTTATGAAAAGAAAGTTGAAAAATTGCAGACACTAATCCCTCCTTCCTCTAATTATTTTTGTTCCACTTAACAGAAAACAACTAAGTTTTTTTTAAAAAAATTTTAAAACTCTTATCTGAACTTGATACAATGTTGCTGACACCTGCTTATATTTCACATTATATCAGTTTAAATATTCTCCTTTCAGGCCTGTCTTAAAATGCCTCAGGAGTACACCTTGTAAGGTGGATCCTTTTGTGAAAAGCAGAAAAATTCAGGATAGATTCATTTCCTCACACATATTGCTCACTGTGTTTCTCTCACACACAATGAAATTGTTCTTACATGCCATAGATTTACACAAACTTTCACACTCACTGGCAGAGTAAAAGATGTATTAACAATGCATCATCACCAAACCTCTGTCCAAAGCAGGTCTAGCTGAAGAGACAGGATTTGAAGCCAATAACTCTTAAGTCAACTTCTTGCTATTTCTCCAATTTCTAAATGGCTGTACTATTCTTGTGGACTAGAAACCAGAGATATGAAGGTTTGGTATCAATAATTGTGGAGAATTATCTGATAGGTGCTAAAAGTAAAGCTAGCTCAACGACTGAGCTTTGAGTTTTCACTGAAAGCACATTACTAAGAATATACTCTCCACCAAACTCAGAGTCCTAAAATAGCTCTTGCATTTACCAAATGGTCTTCTCAGTTTACACTCCTGCCAGCAGCATAAAATAAAATATAGTTTTGTGCTAACATAATGGCATTTATATCAATAAGAGACAAGAAATAAGACACTGTCTGTAAGATTATAATATAACCTAGATGTATAGTAGGCTACACCATCCATTTTTGTCTAAGTACACTCTATAATGTTCCCACAAAGTGAAATCGCCTAACAATATATTCCTCAGATTGTTGATATCAAAATAAATATCTTCATCACAATGCACTTTCACAAGACCCTAGCATAATAGAAAATAATGGGCAACAAAGGCAATTCAGCAAAATAATTGATGTTTCGATTTTGCATCCAGAATATAAGAGACATGAGTGACCTTGTCCACCCTGCTCCTTAGGCCCTGCTCTCACCCATGCCACACCTCTCTGCAACTTGGATTCTGGATCTGTGAACAAATCTGGGCACAGATATTTGGGCAGGATAAAGTCATAGACTCATCCATCAAATATATGGTATTCCTCATCAATGTCTTTTTCTCACACCTCCATCAAAATCAGATGAGGGAGCATAAATAAATTACAAAGGCTTTGGTGCATGTCTATAATTCCAGCAACTCAGGAGGTTAAGGCAAGAGGTTGTCAAGTTCAAGATCAGCCCCAGGAACTTTAGGAGGGCTAAATAAAAAGGAATGGGAATGTAGCTCTATATGGTATAGTGTCACTGGATTCAATTGGATTCAGTCCCCAGTTCAAGTAAATAAGTAAATAAATATTACAAAGGCTTTTGCAAAAAAAAGGGGGGGGACTCAAATCATTTTGGGAAAAGTACTAAAACCTTAGAATGAACTTAAGCTGCATATGACTTCATGTTAAAGTGATATTAGTTCTAAGTATAGATTCTAGTAAGTAAAATCATCACACTTCAAATAACTGAAAGACAGTATTGGTTAATCTCTGTAATGTTATATTGAAATATATTTTTTCATTATATAGAGAAGGATGGGGACGTAGCTCAGGGATAGAGTGCTTGCTTAGCAACTCAGGAGATTAAGGCAAGAGGTTGTCAAGTTAAACCTAGTGAGGCCCTAGGTTTAATCCCTAACACCATAAAATAATTATTATATAGAGAAAGTTTCATTGTATACATCTGTTGCCTCCACTTACATAGTTTTATCTGAGGATCAACTTTAAAAATTACTGCATGCAGTAAATGAAAAAAATCCATTTAGACTCTTCAATTACTAAAATTACAACAGGAAATAATTCACAACAAAAGCCTAAACCATCAAAAAATATGCAAAAAGACTTTCAATTTTATACTTTTAAAAGCTATTTTTTACACCACTGAACAATCATTTCTCCTAATATATTTATCAGAGCCATTATTCAAAGCTTAGAGTTCTTAACAGCTTTATTTTCTTCTATCCTCAAATTATACTTTTATTTTTAAAAAGTGGGTATGAGGTTTAATTGAACTAGAACAAAAGAACAAAAGAAGATAATCCATATAGTAGAAGAAAATATTTGTCATATATCTAATGAGAGGACTAGTATCTAGAATATACAAAGAACCCTCACAGATCAATAATGAAAGGAAAAATAACTCAAATTTTAAAATGAGCAAAGGATTCTAACAAAACATTTTCCAAATATATATATAACATATATAAATACATACATATATACATATATATATGACAAGCATATACAATAGTTGATACATTAGTCATTGGGGGAATGCAAATCAAAATCATATTAAGATACCACTTCACAACCACTAGAACAGTTATAATAAAAGCAGACAATAAAAAGTGTTAGGACATAGAGTAATTTAAATCCTTATACATTACTGGTGGGAATGTAAAACAATACAGACACTTGGAAAAGTATTCGACATAGAGCAACTACATGATTCAGATATCCCCTTCCTAGGGAAAAAAATAAAACCCCAAATTGAAAATATATGCTCATACAAAAACTTGTAGATAGATATTCATAGTAGCATCATGGTAGCAAAAAAAAAAAAAAAAAGTGGAAATAACTCATGACCACTACCTGGTGACTGGATAAGTATGGTACATCTCTACAACGGAATATTACTTGGCAATTAAAAGTAATGATGAACTGATAAATGGATAAACTTCAAAAACACGCCAAGACACACAAGCTAGTTGCAACAGACTAGGTATTGTATGATTCTACTTATATGAAGTGTCTGGAATAGGTAAATCTATGGAGACAGTAAATAGATTATTGACTGCCTGAAGCTAGAGGTGGGAACTGAGGAGGAAGGGGAATGACTGCATAGGCAGTTTCTATTTGGAGTGATGAAAGTGTTCTAAAATTTTTTTATGGTGATGATTACAAAACTCTGTAAAACAACTGAATTTTACTCTTTAAATGGGTGAATTTTATGGTATGTAGATTATATTTCAATAAAGCTGTTTTAAAAGGGAAGAAGGATGTAATAATACAGTATTGGTCTCTGAAAACTGAATAATAACACTATGCTCGTATATTTTATTACTTTAAAAGCTGCTTTCCGATTAGGATCCAATTCTAAATAAGACATGAAATTATTGTCATTGAAATTATCATCATGAAATTATTGTCTTGAAAACGGCAGCAGAAAAATAAGTGTATTTTAAAGAAAATGGGTTTACTAAAATAGATCCACAGAGCATAGGTCTGTGCAAAGAATGGACAAATACTTCTCTACAGAACTAAGCCTTCAACTACAGCTGTTCTGTTAAAACAGTAGTGTCCCCAAGAACACGCGAACCTCGTGCAGAAAAACTTTAAGGTCTGCCCTTCCCATAATTGAGCATCTCCACACTTGATTGGTAATCAGCAAAGAGGTAGGCAAACAGACTCTAGGACCATTCCCTACACGTGAAGTCTCTGTCTTACACTTTAAGCTGTGGCTCCCTTAGGAAAATCCCTCCTTTCCAGTGGCTGTGTGCGGAGGTCCGGCACGCTCCAGCAGCCCACAATTGCTCAGCGGCTCAGTGGAGTCTAGGGCAGCAAGGAGGGTGGCACAAGAAATCGTGGGACACGGAAACCCACCCACCCAGCTCAAGCACCGAATGTCTGTACTGCTGTCTGTCTCGCGCTGGGCTCGCCACTCAGCGAACGTCCCCGGTACTCCGGCGGCAGGGCCGCCAACGTCCCCCGGGTCCATGTGCTGGGATGGAGGTTTCCACGCGCGCAGCCCGCCCACTCCCGGAGACTCTCGGAGGGGTCCTACCTTCCTGCTCCACCATTTCCAGGAGATCGGGATCGCCCATCTTCGCTAGCTCGTTGATTACACTGCCACGGGGGCGAGTGTCCGAGGCAGACCACTGCGACCAGCGACGAGACAATCTGGGGGCGACACTGAAACGGATCTTGGGCCGCCTCGATTGCTGGTCGGGTGGCTTGGAATATTCTGACTTCTCTCTGCTGCTGTCCTCCGTCTCCTCCTCAGATTCCGCCGCCTTCGCGATCGTCTGCAATTTGGTCTTCCTCTCCAGCGGGAACGTCCATTGGTGGTCCGAGGACCTCGGGTCCGCGAACCTGAGCCTGCGCTTCACTGACCTCTCCCGGTAGCGCTTCCGCGCCCTCTCCGAGTACGCCTCCCAGTACCAGTCCCGGGGCCTGCCCTGCTTGCCCGCGTCCTTTCGGTTCTTAACCTCCCGACGCTTTTTTTTCCACTGCACTAGGTCGTTGTTTCCCCACCTCCTTCCCTGCCCCCCTCCCTGCCATCCAACCCCAAGATCAGCCGGCGCCCCACCCTCGGGAACCGCCATCTCCAGGCCCTCCCGCGTTTCTGGCGGGGCGCCCGCCCCCTCTACTCCACTCCGCCTGTCCGCCTGCTGCGGCTGCGGCTCCTCCGGCTCCTCCACCTGCCGGCCCTGCTCCGAGTCCGCGGCCTCCGGGCCCTCCCGCCCGCCGTCTGCCTCCTGGGCCTCCGCCCTCCGGCCCTGTTGACTCTCCTGCTCCATTTTCAACAGGCTTCGCTTGTCCTATCTCACCCCGGCTACCCTCGTCTCAGACTCCAGGCTCTCCGCGACTACCTCCCTCCTTCTCTCTGAACCTCCTTCCGATCCCCACGGGTGGGCTAGACGCTGCCTTCAGCCAGTTGGCCAGGTCCTCATTCATCTGCCTGGCCCTCCATCCACCGAGAGTGCCACCGGGAGAGAACCCCCTCCTGATTCGGGAGTTACTCTTTGTCGAGTGAGAAAAGTCCCGTCCCTTAAAGAGACCCTACCCCATTATGGCTGGTGAATGGCCCGAGTCTCCTAGATTCCAGCAGATGCTTCCCGCTGCCGGAGTCTGAGCACTTTTCTCTGGGCACTGTCAGCTGCTTGGACGCTGAAGAGAATCTTTTCTATAGTTGAGAGAAAGTCATGCATTGTGGCCAGAGATTGAGGTCAGGCTCTGCTCCTTAAACGTTGGATAACTTTGAGCAAATTTCTGTAAGCGTCAGTTTTCACATCTCTAGATGAGAATAATAGTACCCACCTTCTAGTGGTGTTGTGAGGAGCAGAGTACTTGGGACAGAATGTGTTATAAATGTGGCTACTATTAAAATTAGCCCCTATCACTTTGACCCTACTCTGCATCAATCACGTAGTGCCTGGAGAACTTTAACCTGATGCTCACAGGCCTCTCTGAATTGGTTTGATATTGTTGAGACCCTGTCCACTGCTAGCTCCACAATAGTCAGGTCATAAGAATTACTGTCCAATGGAGAGCAGGAAACAGATGAGTGGTGATGAACTGAAAGCGATGCAAACATCTGAGAAGATTGGAGAGCCTTGAGAATGTTGAAGGAGGGACTGAGTTTTGAGGTTATTTCAGAATAAGAGGTGACCAAAGAAAACAGTCTTTTTTCATTGCTCTGCTACTGTATTGTTATTTTTCCTATTCCACTGATATTTTCAAACTGAGAATCACCTTTTGCAGGTGAGGAACTGGCCTAGAGAGAAGTGTTTTGGTGAAGTTGGTGAAGGTCATGGTTTACTGCAGAACTGACATCACTTTTCACCTCTGTCTTCCCTACTAAAACTTCTAGGAATACATCAGTTCCTTAGTTGATGTGCTCTGGAATTATGTTTGAAAGGGTAATATACACAAGTCCAGCAATAAATTTACATGTAATTATAATAAATGGTTAATGATGATCGAAGTTTTGTTTTTTACCTCTTGATTAGTAAACTTTGTTTCATTTTAATGAAGGTTTGATGATGTGAATATTTCAAATGTTCTTCCTTTAAGATAGGTATTCTGCATATAGGTATAGATGCTGTGAATGCTGTGAGTAAACAGATGGGTAGAATCTTTGCTTTACATAGATTAAATAAATACAAAGACAAAATTAGTTTTCTATAATTTGTATAATTGTTTCATATTTCTTGATTCTGCACTATATTCAAAGTGACATATATGGGAAGACATTATGCACTGATGATTTTGCCAGAAATTAAATAAAATATTTTGAAACCAAATTTGCTTATATTTTATCAACTTTCTATAAACATTGTTAATAAAATGTTAAAAACCAGCTGTGTTCTTTTCATAAAATTCTGTATCTTATCCATAATTTTTAAATCTTAAGAAATATTTTCTGTATTTGTATCATTGAAATATTTTTGCTGTTTATCTATTCATAATTTTACAGTTTCCTCTATCACTACACCTTGCCTCTTTGTACACAGTCTTCAACCATTCACTTCCAGAATTCTGTTCTGAATACTGAAGACATGTTCCTTGAATGTATTTGAATATACAGTTAAGTGCTGTATTGGGATCCAAATGGCTTGGCTTGGCTTGGCTTTTTTTTTTTCTCCTCTAAATGATTTTAGCTTTTGTTTAAATTATTACAAGCATCTGGTAACACTTTTATTTATTTTTCTTTTTAGGTCTTCTAAAGTCTGCAAAATTAAGCTGAGCACAGTGGCACATGCCTATAATCCCAGCACTTTGGGAGATTGAGACAGGAGAATTGCAAGTTCAAAGCCAGCCTCAGCAACAGTGAGGCACTAAGCAACTCAGTGAGACCCTGTCTCTACATAAAACCAAAATAAGGCTGGGGATGTGGCTCATTGGTCGAGTACCCGAGTTCAATCCCCGATATAAAAAAAAAGTCTGCAAAATTATTTAAATTATTTTAAAAACAGCCATAAAGATATAAATATACAAACAGCCATAAAGATATAAATAGTGATATTTGGAAAACTAAGCTGGCAACTGGCCATTTGAAATACTTGTTTGCCAGCTGATGTGGAAAAGTATGAATTTGCTATATAGTAAAGACACCTTAGGGTTGTCAGTATATAGTGTATGAAAGAAAGCTTGAGTGTATAAAAGTCACATGAGTGCACTTAAGCAACATCTGCATGTGTGTTTTCTTTTTCTTTTTCTTTTTAACTCTACCAGCCTGATTGGATTAGTGGACTTATGAAGAGTGTAAGTTTATGAGCTAGAATTTGAATGCCAGAAAAAGTCTCAGGAAGTCAACTAATGAATCCTTTTCCCTTCTGGTATCTAAAACGAAGATACAGTACCTCTAATCTGGTCTGGGTCAATCTCAATTTCTCTAAATGTCAAACTTTGACTCCTAAAATAAATTTCCTCATTTTGAATCAGTTGTCGTGCAATGTTTACCCACTAAAAATATAATTTACTTCATGTATTTTCAACATCACCAGAGTCCACAAAAAAATAGCATATCTAATGTATGGAGCTTTGTGACAGGACTCAAAAGACCTGCAAACCCATTTTTGCCCCTTAAGAATGTGAGCAGTACAATGACCACGGACAGGTGACTTGGCTTCTTTGAAGCCCAGATCCCATCTCTGAAACATTGAGGTTCTTGGTTCAACTTTCTCCTGACGTTGTGAGAGTCAAATAAATCATGTATATGAAAGGATTTTGGAAAAAATAAAAAAGTAATAAACATGAGAAAGTTTTATCAACTGCCAGAGGTAAAATAATAGATTTACCATTAAATAGGAATACTAGATGGAAGTGTTGCTTCTTTCCATAAAATGCAGCTTCAACTATTTCTCTGGAATATGCAGGCACTTTCTGACTTCATACATTTACTACCTTCTGGCTTTAGAGAAGGGGCCAAGTTTCTTTATTTGTGAAATTCGTCACGCTGAATCCTGGCTAACTGTGAGCCTAGTTTTATTTTCTAGCACCTTCATCCTTGACCATCACCTGGCATTCTTCCCTCTCCTAGAAAATAAGTTTAGTATTCACATACATGCTTGATATTTGCCAATGTAAATGCTTTAGGATGGCATGGCCCTTCTGCATTGTAACTAGAATGCAAAATGACATGTTTCCTGACTAAAGAGATTATGGGGACCTTCTCAGCAAAAGATAAGGAACACGGAAGCATTGTGCTCTCCCATGTCTCAATGTGACAGTAACTGAGGTAACCAATAGCACTCCTTTGCTTTCAGTCTTCTAGTGGCTTTTGATCACATATAGGAAAAAAAAATCCAAACATTTCTTACCAGTAAGCTTGCAAATGTTATATTTATATAATCTGGACCTTGCTAAATCTCCATCATTATTTTCCACCTCTCTTTCCCTCATAAAGATTTTCACATAGATGCTTGATGGTTCACTCTGACCTCAGTTAGTTCCTTAAGCAAATGTCACTTTCCTCAAAAGACCTTTCCTGACCACCCAAAGAGAACATCCCACATCACTGTTTATTCTGAGTCAATTGTGTTCATAGCATTTATCACTTCCTAACGTTTTATATTTGCTTATGCTTATTATTATTATTATTATTATTATTTTGTACAAGTTCCATGAAGACTGAGTTTTTTCTTCTCTTCACTTTTATATCTGTGACACCTGAAATGGTAGTGATAAAAAGAGGTTCTCAGTAAATATCTATTAAAGGAATGATTTGACCCCGTGCTATTATCAAATTTCCTATTGCTTCAGTCTGGCTTAGGGTTGACTTCTCCAATGTCCATTGCTTTCAAGCAGCTGGGAGAGTAATCATATTACATACTTGGATTGGCCTATGGCTCTGAAATGCTGAGTGTCAGTCAGAAAACTAATTTTCTAATGCTAAAGAACTATAACATGTACGTAAGGGCACTACTAGACTCAGCAAAGTTAGAAACAGAAATTTGGGAATTCACTTCACCATCTGGCCACCAACCTCTACTTCCCTCAATGACAGCAAACAATGGGAAGGGAGGGCTGGGGTTGTGGCTTAGTAGTATAGCGCTTGCCTAGCGTGGATGAGGCACTGGTTTCAATCTCCAGCACCACATTTAAAAAATAAATAAAATAAAGTTATTGTGTCTATTTACAACTAAAAATATTTTAAAAAATACCAAGGTGAGTTGATACTATCTCAGCTTTAGTGATATGCTATTTCTGTAGTATGCTTTAGTATGATTATCTCTTCTTGTTTAAATGAAAGATGCTTATAATTGTTATTTTTCTTTGTCAGACACATAAATAAGACTCCAAAAATGAACTCAAATACTCTATGCTGGGTGCATCAAAAAGTAAGCATCTAGACTTTGGGCCCTGAGTGGATGCATCTATATTACAAATTCCCTTTGATCTTTCATGAATAAATTTCCATCAAGGATCTATACCCAATGGCTAAACATTTTCTTTACTATTAAGTCTTAAAAACAAACAAACAAAAAACTGTACCATGCCACTGAAAGAGATATTCCCCAAAGTCATTTTTCATCATCCTGTATCAGTTATTAAATCCAATGCCCCTTTCCAAACCTTCTACAATGGCTTTCAAAATCTGCACCTTTCTCAGTTTTCTTCAGTAACTCTTAGCCTTCCACTCTAGACAGTGTCATGGGGAAGAAAGAACATGCACGTTAAAGTCAGATAATTGTGGATTAGGTAAATTTACCTTAGTCTTAAATCATCCCTCAGCCACATAATGGCTGTATAGCCTTGAAGAAGTGGGTTAATGTCTCTAAACACTAACTTGCTAATCTATATAATAGAAACAATCATATCCACCAAACAATATGGTTATAAATTTAAACAATGATGCTTTCTTTGGCCTCAGTAGATATTAAATGAATATTAGTTTATACCCTTCTTTTGTAGCCGCTATAATTTCCTTGTTTCTTTCTCTGAAGTCTCTATTGTTTTTTCCATTTACTCTTTTCCATTAACTATCACTTACTGAATCTCTAAAATATTCAGCACTGCACTAATTTCTCATTGAAAAGTTCTCAATTCTTAATACAAATTGATAATTACTTATATATTCTAACATTAATCTAATTTGAGAATATCTAAGGTTCCATCAAGAGTACCCTGAACTCTGCAAAATATTCCATAAGGAGAAATGAATAACAACAATGAAAGCCTGCAAAGGGAGGAACTACACTAAAAGTAAGGCCAATCAAAGGAGAAACCAAGTCAAGTTAAAAACCAAAAATAAACCAAAATGATCTGGAATACAAATCATATTTTAATAACAACCCTGAATGTGAATGACCTAAACTCATCACTTAAAAGACATAGACTGGCAGATTGAATTTAAAAAAAAAAACTAACAATATGCTGCCTTCAAAAGACTCATCTCACAGGGAAAGATATCAATAGACAGAAGGTGAAAGGATGGGAAAAAACGTATCACTCTCATGGACTGAGTGAACAAACGGGGGGTTCCATCCTCATATCAGATAAAGTGGACTTCAAAGTTGGTGAAAAGGAACAAAGAAGGACATTTCATACTCCTCAAGGGAATCATACATCAACAAGACATAAAATTGTAAGTATCTGTGCCCTAAACAATGGGACATCTACCTATATCAAATAAACCCTTCTCAACTTCAAGAATCAAATAGACCAGAACACAATAATACTCGGTGACTTTAACAGATCTCTCTCACCACTGGATAGATCATCCAAACAAAAACTAAACAAAGAAACTATAAAACTCAATAAAACAATCAATAATTTAGACTTAACAGACATAGAATATTCCATCCATCAAGGAGTGAATACATTTTTTCTCAGCAGCACATGGATCCTTCTCCAAAAATGGACCATATGTTATGCCACAAAGCAAGTCTTAGCAAATACATATAAATACTACCCTGCATTCTATATGACCATAATGGAATGAAATTAAAAATCAATAATAAAATAAAAAATAGAAACTACTCCAACACCTATAAATAATACACTATTGAATGATGCATAGATAACAGAAGACATCAAGAAGGAGATAAAAAATTCTTAAGAGGTAAACGAGAACTCTGATACAACATATCAAAATCTCTGGGACACTATGAAGGCAGTGCTAAGAGGAAAGTTCATTGCATTAAGCTCATGCATTAAGAAGTAAAAGTCAACAAATAAATGACCTGACACTACATCTCAAAGTCCTAGAAAAAGAAGAAAAAACCAACTCTAAAAGTAGTAGAAGACAGGAAATAATTAAAATCAGGGCAGAAATCAATGAAGTTGAAATAAAAGAAACAATTCAAAAAATTGACAGAATGAAAAGCTGGTTCTTTGAAAAAATTAAATTCGAGATGAAAAGATGAGAAAGTAAATATCATAAAAGACACTAAAAAAAAAAAAAACAGAAAAAAAAAAAACCTAGTTCAGCTTCCCAATTCTTCTTCTTTTTTCAAAGAAACCAGGAAAGCCAGGCATGGTGGTGCAACCTTTAATCCCAGAGACTCGGGAGCCTGAGGTAGGAGGACTGCAAGTTCAAGGCCAGCCTGGGCAATTTAGCAAGACCCTACCTCAAAATAAAAAGGGCTAGGAATGTAGCTTAGTGGTAAAGTGCCCCTGAGTTCAATCCCCAGTATCAGGAACAGCCATCAGCTAGTGATTTATAATTATAATGGCTACTAGGTTTCAGTATTTGGGTTTTTATTCCAGGTTTTACTACGATGGTTAGTTGTGAATACATATAACCTGACTGGTCCTTGCCTCAACTCCCTTGGGTACCTTATGCTTTCTGTCCCAGGGCTTCTTCATTACCATAATGTGAGCTTCCTGTGCATGTCTGTGCCTCAGCTCTGACATGCAAACACACAAGTAGGAAAAGTACAACTTGTGTCTGAACAACAGACATGATGGGTAAATATTCCTCTTTTCCATTCTTTGGAGGGGCAGATTTGAGATGCATTTCACACAGCTCATTAAGTTTTCCTCAGAAGGACTGGTGCCTATTTGCCCACAGTACTAGCCAGTTCAATATCATAGTCTTCGATTGATTGACTTTCTTTTTATGTTGGATTCTTCCATGCCCCTGCCTCCGACTCCTCTTCCAAAGGGTCATTTCCCCAAAATAAATTTTCTGTACACAAGTCTTATCTATAGTTCTCAGATGAGAGGAAATTCGGGCTAAACAGCATTGCAATTATATTCCTTTAAAAATCATTTAGGAAATCGAGGTTAGAAGAGTTTAAATAACTTCCCAAATAAACATTGCTATTAACATACAGAGCAAGAGCTTAGATCCAGGATAACCTAACTCCCCCTTCATGGCTTAATCACCATATTGCTTTTCAAGGGGAAAAAAGTTAGTTTTGATTTTGTTCAACATTTGAAAAAATCATATCTAAACTCTCAGGGATTTTGCCATTTCTTTAAAAATGTCTCACATGTCAGGTTCCAGTGGTGCATCCCTGTAATCCCAGCAAGGCAAAAGGATTGCATGTTCAAGGCCATGCTCAACAATTCAGCAAGACCCTAAGCAACTTAGCAAGACCCTATTCCAAAATAAAATAGTAAAAAGGGCTGAGAATGCAGCTCAGTACCAAAGCATCCTTGGGTTCAATCCCTAGTATCAAAAAAAGAAAAAAAAGTCTCACTCATCAGTTATTGAGCATAATTTTGTCTAGTTGGAACCCATAGTGGGTAATTTTGGGGAACATCCAGAACCCGTTGCTGCTCCCCTTATTCTACTACTGTCACCTTACTGCCTCCTCTCTGATTCCTTCAGCAGCCTATTAGTTGATTTTTTCATTCTTCCAACCAAGCAATATAGTTTAATGGAATGATATTGGAAATTTAATCATTTAATAGCTTCATGTAACTGATTTCAAATCTGAACTCACCTTTGTGTGTAATATTTGCTGTGCCTCATATTTTCTCTGAGCTTCAGTTTCCTTATTTATACAAAACAACAACAACAACAACAACAAAATCCTCTCTTCCAAGGATGTTTGGTAAAGTACACGTGATGATTCATTCATGTCTTCATTTCTTCAAACATTAAAACACAGATGCTGTTTTCATTTCATTGTGCTTGTTGTTACCATTGTTGAGTTTAAGGGGTAGAATGTTGGAAAAGTTGGAACTTTGTATTGCTTAATATGTATTAATTCCTTTCATTTTCAGGAAAGGATATTTTGGTCTGTAATGCTTCTAGCAAACTATGGAGCAAACCCAAAGAATTCTGAACTTTAACACTGTCGGTACATGATGCATAAAAATGTCAATACAAATATTTCTTGAAGCAATGAAAGCAACTCTTAAGACCCAATGGATTCACATATTGATTGAATTGTTCCATTAAGCAGTGCTCAGATGAGCTTTGGTGCTATGGAAATGAAATAAAGACTCCTGAGAAATAGTAGGTTCCCATTAAAAGAATTACTTGATGCTTGAATTCAAATATGCTGTTAGCCAATTCATGTTCCCTAAAATATATTATAGCCACTACTAATGTTCTAAAAAGGTCCTTGAAACAACTCAGTTTAAATAGAAAAACAAACTTGATTGAAATGCAGAAGCTTCAAGTTAGTGAAAGCATACAATTCATGTACACTAAAACTGGTCAGACCATTTGTAAAATATATTTTTAAAACACAGTCTATTTTCACAGTGTCTAATTTATGTGGTAGAAAGAAAGTGAAATTAAAGAGTTTCATTTCCTCCGTGGTGAAATCGGAGGTTTAATCCTTGTAATTAAATCTTCTATGTGCTCCACCCAGTGGTTACATGGTCTTTACCAGTGTAATATCAAGCATCAAGAATATATTTGATTCCTCCCAAGTGATGAGCACATTTGTAACTGAGCCAGCCGTGCTCTGTAATCTCATGTTTTAAGGAGAAAGTTATTGATTACATTCTTTATTTAGTTCCCCCAAGCTAGTTATTTGTAAACAAGCAGTCTTTCCCAGAGAGATGAGCCCACCCTGCCTGATTATATACTTGCTTTACACGGAGGGAATGGCTTTAAGTCAGGATTGTCAGAAAAATCAAAGAATGAGAATCTTGAAAAACAATGCAGGATGCTCCTAAAATTAGCTAGTTACCATCCACCTCACTGGAACAGCCCTGCAGATCAACTTCAGGGCAAGGTTTGAATGACCAGACTTGTCCAGGTAGGGGGTTTAGCCAGAAGAAAACTAGTAGCCACTATAAAAAATGTTAACATCTGCAATTATTTAGTTATTTGGTTGTTATTCTCCTGTCCATTGTTCTATGAGGGCAAGAACTATGTCATTTTTACTTATCCCTGTATTCTTCATAGGCAAGCACAGGGTACAACACAGGACTATCCATCAACTAATGGCCAACTGAATCTCTCCTTCATTGTTTTGCTCTCTGGTATTTCCTTATGTGATTTCTTATCTCCTCAAGTAGGTTGTAATCATCTGAGGGCAGAGACCACATCATATATTCCTCCAAAATCTTCCTGCTGGTCTTCTTTCCAAATCAGTGTTGATACTGTGGTAGAACAAAATGAGAACTTTAGCAGTTTAAGAGCTAACAGGCTGTGGTTTTGTATGCTGACACACAGCAGCTCTGATTACTGATAATTTAACCACAGAAGCTTGCAGTGACTCACAGGTACCTATAAAAGACAGCCACAGTCTTTTTCCTTGCTTTGCAGGAAACAAAGCAATGGGGACAGAACAATCCTGCTTTAGGCTTAATGCAGTAAAAGTCCCTCAGCGATGTGAGCGAAGAGTCTCTACATTGTTGACAAGCTTGAATCCATATAAGGAATGTAGAATGCTTCCTCCAATAGAATTGCACTAACTGCCTTGCCTTGATGTACCCAAAACTTGCTTATGTATGAAAGTAAAAGCACTGCTGTGTTCAGGGCTCAGACTTTGGGAATTATCTCTCTGGGCCATGGTGCCTCTAATAAAGTGTTATTTCCAGATCTCAGTGTCCTAACCCTCATTTTCTGCTCCAATGCTTGTGGGATGTTAAATCCTGAATTTGGGAAAGAGAGTAAAGAAAAAGATAGAGGTGCTGGGGTTGTGGCTCAGCAGTAGAACACTCTCATAGCACATGTGAGGCACTGGGTTCCATCCTCAGTACCACATTAAAAAAAGTGAATAAATAAGAAGCATAGAGGTATTGGGTCCATCTACAACTAAAAAAATTTAAGAAAAGAAAGAAAAAGAGAAACAAAAGTAGTAATAAGGAATTGGGATGATTTCTGTAAAACACGTCCAAGTGTACATTGAGCTACATACAGTTACCAAATTTGGCCATTTTTTACCTATTTCACATCAGTTTCACATGATTTCATCTAACTAACAGAGAGTAATAAATGTTACTAAGCCAGAAAAAAAAAAACACATCGCATTCTGTGCCATCAACCAAGTCTAAATCAAAGCCCTGACAAACACTAGTTTTACAATCTCATATGAGCTTGCAATTTTGGTTGGTTCTCAGATTCCTCAGTTTTAAAATAAGTGGAATGCCCATTTTGGAATGTTGGTGTGAAGGTCAGGTGAGCTAAGATCTCTACAATCTCTAGCTCATTGCTAACCATTAAAGCAGCTCTTCCTCCCAATCACTTCATGTAAGTATCTTAACATTTCTTTGTCTAAATCTGCTTATCTTCAAAACAGGCAAAATAGGGGTGATGGGCATCTGTATGAATCAGTTTAAAGATTTTGCTATATCATTTAATTTCCCTAATAATTATATGAGGTAGATATGGTTATTATTATTCCCATTTTACATAAACATAAATGTGGCTCAAAGCTCATGCATATAACTGTTACAGTATACTACAGTTTTTATATCAGCTATAAATTACATTTGCAGAAAAATTTATAGTTTTCAGACCACAGGACATGGAGTTAGTATAGGAGAAAGGATAAAGAAGGATGATGGTGGTTGTGTGAATGTGAGGGAGAGGCTAAAGATGTCCGTGTCTGACTTGGACCATATTTTTTTCTTCTCAATGAATACATGAGATACAAGTATGTGTTATACTTGATAAATCTCTGTGGTCCTAACCCTTCATTTGGTACAAGCATGAGATAGGGCATTTATCTCTAAGATAGAGTTTGCAAATCTGTTCACACTATAGGTTTAGCTGTTTTGAATAAAAGGAGAGTAATATACTATAGTACATGAAACCTATATACTATAGGTTTAGCTGTTTTGAATAAAAGGAGGGTAATAGTCCAAGAATATAGTTATATTATTTTTTACCCCCCCTCCCCACCTAGTAGTGCTGGGGGCTGGGGATTAAGCCCAGGGCCTCACACATGATGGGCAAGCACTCTACCATAGAGCAACATTCCCATATGTTCCTTTCCCTTATCTTCTTGATTTTTAAAGCTCTCTCCCTTAATTTTTTTTTTTTTTTTTGATATAGGGTCCCACTATGTTACCTAGGCTGGGTTGGAACTTGAGATCCTTCTGCCTCAGCCTCCCCAGTAACTGGTATTACAGGCATATGCCACTGTACCTACCTTAATAACTTCAATCAACTGATTTCAATTCTGATTCTGTACTATTCTAAGGACTTTAATATATTGACTCATCTAATTTTTATAGCAACCTCAAAAAAAATAGATGCTTCTATTAATCTGTTCTTCACCACTACAACAAAATATGTGACACTGGCTACTTATAAGAAAAAGAGGTTTCTTTAACAAAACTGTTTTAGAGGCTAAAAATCCACGCAGCACAGCACAAGCTCATCAAGGACTGCTCCTTGGCTGTATCACCTAATGGCACAGGCAGCAAAGACAGGAGTGTGTGCAAGAACAAGAAACTATAGCTGGAACTGGGAGCAGACCATAAGCCTGATAGGGTATGACTTACTCCTTTTAGAAAAACCCTGTCCTGAGAAATACCAAAAATCAAATAAGAATTATCAAGAGATTGCAAGAGAACTACTTCATGTCCCCAGTGACTCAAGGATCTTCCACTCCCTCTTAAAGACTTCACCATTTTCCAATCACTACACTGGAGACCAAGTCTCCAATTATATGAACCTTTGTGGGAAGACACAAGTAAACCATATTCAAACCATAGCAATGCTATTCCCTTCTTTTTCAGTTGAGTAAACTGAGGCACAGATAGTCTTAGTAACTTTCTCAAGATCACATAATCCTACATATAACAAAGGTAGATAGATTCAAGAAATTACACTATTCTTTTTGTGTGCAACTCTGTTACTTAATGATTTATTAATTATTAATTCTATACATTATTAGCTGACAACTAATACTACCAAAGAGATGCATTCTTATACCTAAGTGATTGCCAGTTAATATCGTAAAATTACCATTGAGGATTCCCTGATTACTGAGAATAGTATCACTCACAAACTGTCTTTATTTGCACCATTGGGGTTTCATTAATTTGTATCATGTGTTAGTCAGCTTTGCATCACTGCATCAAAATAACTGATAAAATCAACATAAAGGAGGAAAGTCTTGTTTGTTTGTTTTTTTATAAATTCCATCTATAACCAACTGGCTCCATTGCTGTGGGCCTGAGGTGAGATGGACAATCTTGGCAAAGAACATAAGGCAGAACAGAGATGCCCACCTCATGGTGGCTAGAAAGCAAAAAGAGACAAAAGGAAGGGACAAGAAGTAGTCCCTAGGGACACTTCACCAGGGACCTGCTCCCTTCAACTAGGTCCCACCTCTTACTTTTCCATCATTTCCTAATAATGTTATCAAGTTACAAATTTATCAAAATGGATTAATCCACTGATGAGGTTGGATCCCTCATGATCCAGTCATTTCCCAATATTCCCTCATCTGAGCATTGCTGCATTAGGAACAAAGCCTTCAACACCAAGCCTTTGGGGACATTATGGATTCAAACTATAACAAATAACAAGTTCCCTCATTTTAGATAAATATGGTGGATAAGAACATTAGGCTAGACCAGTATCTAATGGTTGGGGAGAAGAAAGAAAGTAAATCCAGGAGTATTGGAGAACTGTTGGGAAGTTGGGGCTGGATCTGGTGCCTTGGTGAGGGGGAGATAGAGGGGGAAGAAATAGACTTTTCTATCAGATTGAACTGTCACAACACTGAGATAGTTACTAGATGCCCTAGTTTGTGAATAAGAAAACTGATGACCAGAGAGGTTAGGAATTTCCCCATAGTCACACAGATATTAAGCAGCTGAGGATGGATTTGAAATCATTTCTGACCCTATATTGTTATTTTCCCAATACTCTGGGTACCTTCTAGGGAAGAAATTAGTAGAAAATACATTGATTCTCAACTGAAGGAACACTTCCATAGTGGAGTATGGCATTATTTGGAAATAGGATATTTGCAGATAAAACTAAGTTAAGGATCTTGAGATGAAATTATAGGCCCCTCTATGTAGAAACATGGAGCAAAACAAAAAAAAAAAAGAAAGAAAGAAAAAGATTCTCCACCTACCATTGTCTTCAGCCATCATTCCCATTTTCCCCCATATTCCTTCTCCCAGTTAAGTGTCTCCTCTTGCCACTTCTAGAGACTCTCAAAGAGCATCTGTAGAACATGCTCAAAATGCAGGCTCTTGGTTCAGTCAGGGCCAGCATATATTTGCTGCTGCATCTTTTTTTATTTTTATTTTTGGTATGGGGGATTGAACTCAGGGGTACTCGACCACTGAGCCACATCCCCAGCCCTATTTTGCGTTTTATGTAGAGACAGAGTTTCACTGAGTTGCTTAGCGCCTCGCAGTTGCTGAGGCTGGCTTTGAACTTGCGATTCTCCTGTCTCAGCCTCCCTAAGTGCTGGGATTACAGGTCTGTGCTACCGTGCACAGCTTCGCTGCTGCCTCTTATTCAGCACTCCCTTGTCTTAATCCAGAACCTTAAGAGCCAAAAAGGGGGCAACCTCAGCACACTTGTAACAATATACACAACGGGTCAAATGAAAGCCCTGATGTTCCTGCTCCCCTCCACACACATATTAACTGCTAAACCTTTCTTCAGAGTCACAGAAATCAAATGGCTTTTTAAAAAAAAATTTGTTGTTGTTGTTGTAGGTGAATAGCATATCTTTATTGTGTTTATTTATTTTTATTTGGTGACTCACACATGCTTGCCAAGTGCTCTGCCATTGAGCTACAGCCCCAACCTTCAGATGGCTTTTTAATACCTTTCCTTAATAACTAGTGCAGGAGGTAGAAATTCATTGTGATCTTCCAGAAAAGACACAGCACTCACTGCCCCCTCCTCTCCCCATGAAAACTGCCTCCTGTCTAGTCCAGGAAGGGACAGCCTTGAGGAAATAGCCTATCTTCTTCAAGGCTCCCTTTGAATAAACCTGATTGCTTCCCACCAACTCTCCTTTCCTCCAGTATGAATATGCTAGCAGCTGGCAGCCCAGACATTTGATTCTGGTGGTAGTTTGCTAGGGCTGCTGTAATAAGATGCCACTCACTGGGTGGCTTGAAAACAGATTTATATTCTTACAGTTCTGGAGGCTAAAATCCAAGATCAAGGTTTGCTTTCTCCTAAGGCCTCTCTCCTGGGCTAGCAGGTGGCTGGAAACCTTCTCTCTGTGGTTTTGCACATCTGTGTTCCCACATCCCTGGTGTCTTTTTGTGTATCCAAGATTTCTTTTCCTATAAAGAGATCAATTTTGTGGTGTTAGGACTACACCATTAATCTTAATTTTCTCCTTAAAGTTCATATCTTCAAATACAAAGTCTGAAGCTCCTGGGCTTCAACATATGAATTTGAAGATTAGTATACTATTCAACCCATAATAGATACATATTTAATAAAATGAACAAACATGCTTTGGGTACAATACAAATACTAATTCATGTTAGTTTTCTCCTGTCCCTTAAGCATTTATGTAATGGAAGTAAACATTCCTGAGCCTAATAAGTATTTGGAAAGAGTTCAAGAATTTTCTAGCTTTCGGAGTTAAAAAAATCACTTAAATGCACAAAACATTGTTTCAATTCAGTAATTAGGTTGTGCCCATTTCCAAATATGAATTGAGTGATTCAATACTCATTACAGGTCAGATTTTTCTCCTTCCTCCTTCTGAGCTAAGGTTGACAGGTGGCATCTGCCTGTCTTTAGAGAAGAGAGTGTGTGATAGGTCTCTTTACCTGCCTGCCCTCCTCTAACCCACCTGCTAACTGCTGTTTCTTCTTCTGAGGCAAATGGAGAAGAAAGGAAGTAGAGGTAAGGAAAAGCACAGACGTGTCCTAGCTCACTGGTCTGGACAGCTCTGGGTTCTCAGCTTCAACAAATGCTTAAGTGATCACCTTAATCACCTAAATGCCATAGTGATCACCAGGGATGAGCACCTCTTTCCAGCAATTCTCTTGACCTGAGTGGATATGTCCTTATTTCAAGTGACTGCTTGTGGTTCATTTTCTTAGACTCTTGCAACCACGTGGCTATATCTAAGTTTGTGCAGTTCAGGGCTGCTGCCTTTCTAGTCAACTTTAGTTAGCCAGGACCAAGGGTAACTCCATACTGAGATAGCTCCTGGGCATTTACAATTGATCAATGGGAAATCTCTCTGTTTTCTTGTTCTAGCAAAGTCTGAGAGTTCAGGCCTATCCCAATGCAAGCCCCTTAATTATGTTGCCAGAGCCTACGTTGGCATTCTGACACAAATCAGCTAACAGTCCTCAAGATTTCACAATTGAAGGAACACATTTTAAATCTTGCAAGGTGGTCCTAGGAGCATTTTCCTGGCTCAGAAAACTTGAAGTTAAGACAGTAGGTAAGAAACAGCACTGTTAAAACAGCTTTCTCCCAGGAAATCTCTTTGGTAATTTTTCTGTCTGCTCTTCAATCCTTCTGTATTCTTGATTTGGTGGACACATTTAATAGTCAAAATTTCACATCTATTTTATGTTGGGCATCTGGTAACAACACACACACTTACCCAAAGAGGGTCAGTGAGTGTGAGGAATAAACAGAGGCCTAAAAATATTGACTGATGGAAATAGAAGTAGGGGGATTAGGATAAGGAGGGAGAAAAAAAGAAGGTTGATGGGAAGGAGGGGGGGAAAGAGAGATATAAGCCCAAAGGGTGCTACAAATGTTTTAAAAACAAATATTTATTGATGGAAAAGGTGATTTAAGTTTTTCTCTTTATACATCTTGAATCTTCCAAATAGTTCACAATAATTTTTAAAATAAAAGTTGTATTTTAGAAGTTTTGGATTTACAGGGAAATTGCAAGGATAGCAGAAAGATTCCTCCAATGCCCTACAATCATTTTTTTCTATGATTCACGTCTTATATGAGTATATTGTGAGTATATTATGAATATGAGTATATTGTGAGTATATTGTGAATATGAGTATATTGTTATAATTAATAAATCAAAATTGATATATTATCAATAGCTAGTTCATACTTTATTCAGATTTCTTTACATCTTGCCTAGTGGCCTGTTTTCGTTCTAGGATGCTATCCAGGATGCTACAAGTAAATTTAGTTTTTCTAGTCAGCCAGCTTAAGGATGTGGAACATCCTCAGGTTTTCCTCATTTTTTGTGACAACCTCTGTAGTTTTGAGAAGTACTGATATGACATTTTGTAGAATGTCTTTCAATTGGGATGCATTTGATAATTTTCTCATGGTTAAATTGGGCCAATGTATTTAGGGGAAAGAAAAATCACAGAGGTAAAAGCCATTTTATTCACAGCTTATCAAGGGTAAATACAACCTATCACTGCCGATGTTGACCTTGATGAGCTGGCAAATTATGCTTAGAGGATTTCTCTACTGTGATGTTACTCTTTTTAATCTATTATCATACTTTCATACAATTTGAAAAGAAGCCACTATATATCTATATATACAGCTCATACTTCAGAGAGTGGGGAGTTATGCTATACTTCCTTGAAGACAAAGTACCTATATAAATTATTCACAATTCTTCTGCATAAGAAATTTGTCTCATCTCTGATTTATTTATTTAATAATAATTTATTTTTATCAGTATGGAACTCATGGATATTTACTTGGGGCATATAATAATTTTTATTAGGAAAAAAACTGAATATTTCTAATTTGGAATCAAATGAAAATGCATTAACAAGCACATAAGAACCTTTAATTGGACTTTAAAAAGTAAATCAATTTCAATCAAAATTAATGTCTTTGTCAAAAAAAGAACCTTTTCAGCAGCAGAACTACACCGAAAGGGATAAAAGTACTAACAAAATCATTTTAAAATATATATTTTAAAACCAAATAAATTTCCAATAGTGTACTTTAGTACCTTATTTCAAGGATAAAATGAACTACAAACTAATTCAGAACTTTGCTTGGTATGTTTGTATTTCACAGAAGTATGCTTGTAGCAGTTGTGAAACTGCTTTCTGTGTGTTGCAGGGTTGAGCAAATGAGTAAAGACATTGGCGATGTATGAATGCAGAGTTATCATGTGAACACGAAGTAGAGGAGGACTAGGAAGAAGCCTGTGCTGTTCGGTGGGAATTTTCCAAAGCTTTTCTGAGAAAGGAAAAATACAAGATGAGCATAGAGCACTTGGTGGTAGTACAAAGTAAGAAGTGCTCAAAGAAAAGCATAACAGGGCATGCCAACAGTGCAACGGGGCTGACCCGAAAGGCCTCCCAGAGCTCAAGTCTGAGAATATTGGAATATTAAAATAATGATATTCATAGGTTATCTTCTAATCACTAAAATAAGCTCTGAGCTCATACTAATAAAAATAGATTAATGAATAAAAGGTAGGGAAAGGAAAACTGCATTTGCTTTCCAAAAGAATAGCAAATATTTTACCAAGTTAATAACTTCTGCAAGTTTTGTATGAAAATACCAGTTTTGCTATCTCATTTGCACTGAATAATACAATTTAGTTTTTGTCTTGTATTTCATCACAGGATTGCTATATATTCCGTATATGTTACATGTGTTTGTAGGGGGGAGGCAGCTGTAACTATAGCTAGAAATGGAGACAGAAATAAAGAGAAAATTATAGGAGAGAGATGAAAAGGAAGCTGGTGGGAGAGAACATACACATGATAGAGAAAGCTTAAGAAAATAACATATATATAATTTATATGTTGATTTTTCATCTTTTTAAGATTCCTTAGCAAGATCGTCATTCTGGCTGATTTTCAGTACATACTCCTGATAGTGATCTGATAGTGATGTTTCTCTAGATTACAACAGGTGTGCTGGCCTCCATCTTGAAGTAGCATATGTATTCTATTTAGAGAGCTTCTTTTAAGAACATACATAGTATAATGTTTCTTTTTCTTTAATTCCTCTGGTGATTTTGTTTGTTTGTTTTGTTGTTTTGTTTTGGGTGTTTTGTTTTGGAATGCTTTGCTAAATTTCTGATGTTTTCTTCAGCATTTACTGCCCTCTGGTGTTTGCAAAGAGATTGTAATACATTTTGCTTCTAGTTGGCTTCTTGCTTATTAGGATTTCTTGGCATAGATGAATACCATCTATACAGATTGAGCTAATGTTTGAATGTTTTCACATTTATTTTATAAGTAATAACTGATAGTCATTTGGGAGGAATTCCAACCTTAAAAATATTTGTGATTTCCATCTGGCAAATGAAAAATGCAAATTGCTTGTGAAACCTAATTACCAGAGTGACTCTCCTTTACAAGGCCAAAAGTATTTATTCAAATTTAGTCTGTGAAGTCAACTTTTTGATGTGTAGAAAATGTTGTGAGAATAAAAGCAGCAAGAGAAAAATGCAAGTAACAAGGAGGAGAAAGAAGTAGAGGGGAAGAAGAAACTAGTACTTTATTTTTCCAGGGGATTTTTTCCTATTCTTGAGGATTTTCCATTTTTCATCTAATATGGAGATGGTACCAGTAGCAATCTCTGCAGCTTTGGTTGATTTCATTTGTTTTATATGGGCTTCAATTTTTCCTTATCTACACACTGAGATTTACCTAGTTCAGTAGTTTTCAGATCTTTTTGAGAGAGAGAACCAGGAGTTTACACTTATCTCAGTGAAACATTCATGGGTAGAACAAGGAAATAGGAATATTTCATGCAAAACACAGGGCAGGAAGCAACATAGCACTTTTATTAATTGGAGTCTAAAGTGGCTAAAATTAAAAAAGCAAGGGGTGGGAGGCATATATGCAGATGAAAATGTTGTTATACAAAAGGAAGAAAACAGAGATTTAATATGACATTTCACTTGTAGATCATCTTTTCCTGCCATTATATGAAACCTTACCTCCCCAAACTGAAAAAGACAGGTCAAAAGCAGTGAAATAGTACATTCTGTAACATTTTGCTGCTGCTTCTACTTTTTTTATATGCAATATATTCTCCTTGCAATGACACTGCCCTTAGATGAGCAGCTACTTTTGTTTCCAGTACAATCTACCTTTAATGTAATAACTACTGTGGTTTCTCTGACTTCAGCTCTTCAATGTATTTGATGCATGAGTGGTAAGAAATTTGACCTATCCAAAAGAAGGGCTGGACTTTGACCAGGTTCTTGGGAGATAACCTCAAAACCTTAGTGATTTGGGTGCCTTTGTTATTATGTTGGGGCTTAGGACCTTACCTGGTAATTTATGCTGCTGAGATAGCCATGGTACATGGTAAGCACCTCTAGCCATATGACCTAGGTTCAATCCCCAAAGAACAGGTGGGTATTGGAGATTGAGTCAACTTGAGCATGATTCAATTAACTGTCTATGTGATCATAGCCAGTAAAAATTCTGGACCTCATATCTTTTTTTTCTTATTGTACTGGGAATTGAACCAAGGATCATTTAACCACTTAACCACATCTCCATCCCTTTTCTTTACATTTTATTTTGAGACAGGGTCTTGCTAAGTCCATAGGGCCTCACTAACTTGCTGAGACTGGCCTTGAACTTGCTATCCTCTTACCTCACCCTCCTGAGTCACTGGAATTTTAGGTGTGCACCATTGTGCCCAACTTTGAACTTCATATCTTGGTTGAGGGTCTTTTGTTAATACTCATGCATACCACTCATGCTTGCTGTCATGTATGTGACTAGGAGGAAGTGACATTGTCTGACCCTAACTCCATGGGGAGGGGGTGACTTGATGTTCTGTTTGGATCCCTCCAAACAGAGGGTCATTCTCTGACCCTAACTCCATGGGGAGGGGTTGACTTGATGTTCTGTTTGCATTCCTCCAAATGCCTTTTCCTTTGGTTCTAATTTGAATCATTTCCCTGCAACAAATGTGACTTTGAGTATAATGTCTTTCCGTGTGAGTTCTGTGAGTCTGTGTAGTGAATTATGGAGTTCAAGGGTGGCTCTGAGTCTTCAGAATTTAGAGTTTATGTCAGAAATCTTGGCCAGATTTGTCAGTCTAGAAGACTGTGCTCTTAATACTGCAATTTGCAGTTTGGCTACTGCCAGGTGATACAGAAACAAATCAAAACTTTTGAATGCTTCTTTTGATTATTTGTATGATTATGTATTCTAAAAGTCAAATCTCTTTTGCATCTGAAGTAAAAGTTTATCTGTCCTTCTATTTCTAAGGCTTTGTTATCTTTAGGAAGCTAAGTAGCGAGATTAGAAGAACATTTTCAGAATACCACCACCACTGATATAGTATTTCTGAGTATCAATATCTTCAAGCTGTGTATTAGTCACTGTCCAATCAGAAGCTGAAAACTATGTGATGTTTTGAATAGGGAAAATTTAATCCAAAAAATCATTGACTGACACAGGAGATTGAAACAATGAGGGTCTGATGAGTGAGAAGTAAAGAGGATTCTAAGGAACACAGGAATAGCACATATAAAAGGCAACCTGTGGAGCTGGGAATTTAGCTCAGTGGTAGAGCATATGCCTAAGGCATGTGGCCTTGGGTTCAATCCCTAGCAATGCAAAAAAATAATAATAATACGCAAGCTTTACCTCTTTATAGAGATAGATCATACAGGAAACATTCTACCTTCAACCCCAGGCTGAGATTCAGACTTTGATGAAGGAGGCTCTGCTCTGGTTCACTGGGTGGCACAGGAATTGTAGAGATCCTTCATACTTTCAAATAGATGGGATTCCGCCCCATGGAACTTACAGAAAATCGGGGACGTTTTTCACAGAAAGTTGTATCAAAGTGTGAGGCACTCCAATACAGTCTGCCAGGGTAAGGAGATGCTGGAGGAAGCTGCTGCCCACAGGCTGCTGCTGACACTGCCTACTGAAGGAACTAGGATTGGAGAGTGCTGCTTGCTGCAGAAGATGGGTGCTTGAGAAGCAGTTAATTGGAAGAGTTGGGCACTGGAGAAGCAGTGTGTGCTGCAAAGTCCTTCTGAACCAGCACTTTATAACCAGAAGGAGAAATTCCCTTTTTCTGCAATGTCTTTGCTGCACCATCTACTGAGAAAGCCTAACATTTTGCCAGCTTCCAAAGGAAAAATGTTTAGAGAACCCAGCTTGGTTTTCACAGAACAGGCAAAACATTATGAATTTGGATCTGGAAAGAAATACATTGGTCAACAGCACAAGCTGAAAGGCATATCATAGGGTTTTTTTTTTTAAACCAATCTGGAAGTTAAGGGGCTTTTCTAAATTTGCATAAAAAGGAGGTGGGGCCAAGGCTAGATTGTCAATGGTCCAATGCCCAGTCTAATGTAATACATTTTTACCATGTGGACATGCATCTGCAAGATGATTTTACTTTTAAGTTCAAGTTATATTCTCCTGGAATTATTTTCTCTCTTTAAAGTCATAACAACAAACACAATGACTATAGTTCTGGGGATAGAACATACAGTGAAGAAGGAAATATGCTGATTTTACAGATTAAGAAAGACCTGTGTTTTACTTAATGTCTGATGGTAGTAGCCGAGCAGTTTGTCTGATTCCAAAAGCTGGATCTTAACCCTTATATAAGTTCAATCAAACACTTATTATCCACAGCCAGGAAATTCTTGCCTAGGTAAGAATGGGAGTATTCCCACCTTTCAGGGAAAGGAGACGATTGTAAGGTAAGAGAGATGCTGGCAGGCATTGGGTGTTTGTTTGTGTACCTGAGGGATATGCTGTGTAGGAGAGGATTGTGGATAAGTGGAAGTTAGGGTGGTATTGTTTCCTGACAGCTGAGTAGAGGGTGGAAGACAGTGGGAGGCAAGGACTCAGGGAGGTCTGCAGGAAGTAGGAGGCTGTTACAAATCATTAATGCCTCCCTCGTTGCTTGCTTAACCTGTAGGACACAAATTCAGCTGCATGGTAGTTTCATCTCTCCTTTTTCCCTACTTCTTCAGCTGTACACTGTAAATTTTATTTTTAAATGTGAGATTGGGTAGCTACATCATTTAAATAAGGACAGGGTATAGATTTTGAGCAATTCCTCCAGATTTACAATGCCATCACAAATCTCATTCTCAGTGTAGAAGCAACAGGAAACCTTGCCAAGTTCTTCAGACTATGTGTAGTATGGTATATTTGTCATATAGCACTCCCTTAAATGTGGTTTTACTTAAGTCCTCTGATAGAAAATAATTTCCAGTGGGATGAATGAATCATCACTTGCAGTTGAGAAGGGAATACATTAATGTTCATGAATGGGCTGTATTTAGATCAACCTGCTGTCTAAAGGCAGATCTCTGGTTTGTTACTGGTTGGCAGATTCGAATGGGCTGCTTCTGAGTGAAATTGTCTGTCTATTTAGACAATGCAACATATCGTCTTATGAATTTGCCAATAAATCCACAAATTTTATAAAGCAGATTTATAGTAGAAAGAGATGGAACAATAAAAGGTCCTACGAAAGGATTTATAAAATAACAGATCTGGAAGTTATCTCAAATACATTCTTCTTTGGTCCCTTAATTTCACGAAGTGGAACACGAAAGCTGAGCTTCTTCTTGGATAGATAGCTTTGACTTCAGAAGTTCTTGTAATAACATATATGTGTTATCATGGAAAGTAACATATGGACAGGGAATTGAAGTTGTAATTAAAAAAATAATTCCAAAGTAAGCTTTGAAACATTGCCAAAGGGACCCATCCTCACCTAGTCTAAGCCCTTTCCTAAGCTGTTAAAGAGAGCTCCATTAAGAGGAAGTCCTCTCAAAGTCAACACCATAAATGACTTCTCCTGTTCTTCTGTTTGTGACTCAGACATCTGTTAGGTATAAGTCTTTGGGTGCTGTGAGCATCATTTATCTTATTTGTAAAACTGAGATAATAAATCCTAAAGGATTGATTTAAGAATTAAAGGAATTAAAAGATTTTTTTTTTTTTTTTTTTTTTTGGGTACTGGAGATTGAACTCAGGGGCACTCAACCACTGAGCCACATCCCCAGCCCTATTTTGTGTTTTATGTAGAGACAGGGTCTCATTGAGTTGCTTAGGGCCTTGCCATTGCTGAGGCTGGCTTTGAACTTGTGATTCTCTTGTCTCAGCTTCCCAAAGTGCTGGGATTACAGGCTTGCGCCACCACGCCTGGCTTAAAAGATTTTTAAAGAGTAGTTTCAAACTATGAAGTACTATATGTTCATGCAAGTAAATGTGAGTATGCTATATACTAGTATATAAAGGCAATATATTATTGCTTATACTATTTAAAAGGAAAACTCTTAGATAAACCCAAGTTCCCACTGTAGTTTTTCCTTTCAATGTTTAGAACTGCCATCAAAGAAAACAGACAGCACTTAAGGCAAATCTACAAAGTTTATAAGTTGCTGGGAGTCCACATTGTAGGCATAAGCGGCCACTATTTCTTGTTAGGAAATGTGCCTAAGGTTTCATCTGTTTTAGGGACTAAAATACTTTAGAGACTAAACAGCAGGTTACTGTTCATCTTAAAATCATTTTAAACAATTATCTTGTTAATCTTGGCCCATATCTGAAGGAGGATAGGAGACTAATTCCAGCAAATGTTTTGTTCTGAGCTGTAAAACTACCTCCTGCCATGAAGATTGGAGGAAGTTTACATTTTCATTGTGTAAAGCCAATTTTCCTACCACAGATGGCCTACCATCTCCGACTCCATCCCCGAAAAAACATTGAATTTTTCTCAATGGAATCTGAGTGGCCAGACTTAGTCTGTGCTCTGCCTGCTCCTGCCCACAGTATTGGTATAAAATCAATTTGTCTGCTCATGTTTCCTGCTGCAATGCTTTCTTAAGCCCCTCTGTCTTACTATTTGTAAAATTAGAACTCATTTGAATGATCTAATAGACTCCAGTTGGGTCCTCCATATGCTTCTCTTACTCCTTCCTCACAATATTTAATTATCTAGTCAGAATTTTATTTCTAGGAACCTCTTCTTGAATTTATTATGTTTCTTCCAGAGTTTCTTGCCAAGGCATTATAGTTATAGCTGAATGTTGGAGATATGTTTCATTATAATTATTGTTATTTGTATTGGCATTGGCAATAACCATTTAATAAGATATAGTCTATATTTATAGGCTATATTTTATATAGTTTTGGTTCAATACTTCATATAGTGTTTATATATATATCACATTAAGGTTATACATGTGCTCAGTGACACTCAAGCAAAACTGATTTTATTATAATAATTACAATTGATTTAATTTATAATAATTATTATTTTAATACATTATTATATATTTATTAAATAAATTATTTTTAATAAATTATTATTATCTTGGTTAGAGTTTTCTGAACCTATTTTTTTAGCAAAAATACATTTACTAGAATTGTTGACTAGGGAATACTGTTCAGGATAATTCCATTCAAATAATATCATTTGAAAACTGAGAAGTATAGAAATCATTATTTGATGATTTAGTTCCTGAATCAATCAAATGACCAGAAGCTGCACATTTGGGAAGGGACAGTAGGGATGTAAAACTTATACATAATGCTTTTGTCTGTAACTTTGATAACTAGAAATGACAAGTAAGAAAGAGAAAGAAAAACTTCAATTCACTACCCCTCAAAATAAAAACCCAGGTAAGTTATTTATTTTCCCATGACATTGTTACTTTCTACTGCTTTCAATACACTTGCCTTTCCCTCTTTTTCTCTCCCCTGTGGCCAGTGCAGTGCTTGGCAAACAATAGACCCTTTTGTAGCAAACTGGAAGATATTCCTTATTTCAATTTCATTTTAAATTTACAGTTGGTGGAACCAAAGCAAAGGGATTAATTAATAAATTTTTCTCTTAATAATTCCAAGTGCATCACACCACTGGGAGAGGGGTGTTCCGTGGAGCTTAGATTCTTCATGAGAAGGGAAGAAATATATTGTTACTGTCTAGGGATAATTTTGTTATAAAAATATAATAATAG
>PVHX01005751.1:60112-108860 GCA_004024805.1 Geosciurus inauris
ATAATAATAGTAAACACTGACTGACACTTATGTTTCAAGGCTATGCCAAATAGTTCACATGAAATTTGCCATTTTCGGATTCACAATGACGTTATAGGTAAGATCCTATTACTATTTCCATTTTACATAAGAAGCTAGCTCTGTCATTTTTTGTAGACTATATTGAGAGAGTATTCCCATTTCCCTGTTTTATTCCTATTGTAAACACTGAAAAGTCTAAGAAAAAGTACAAGAAAAAAGAGACAAAAGATTAAATGGAATAAGGGAGTTTATCAGATAGAAGCCCTATCAAAAAAAATCAGAAAATAAGAGCAGAGAGTTAGTGACAGTAAGATGAGAAGTTTGGTTTGGATTTTGTATTCACTAAATAGTCCTCATATTTACAACTGTGGCAGAATGTAAACATTCATATTATCTCAAAATAGAGAATTGCATTGTCTGCCTTTCTTTGCTATTCTACAAGAATGGCATTTTTTTCTTCTCACCTTCTTGAAGGGTTTGGTGATGAAACCCTTTTCCTTCAAGGATAAGGGGGGATCATTTAGGTTCTGGTTTGATGAGCCACTAATGTCAATAAGAAAAGTGGAAAAGAAGGCTCAGGTTTGATGGGAGAGGCTGAGTGGATGTGAGCAACAGAAGGCAGAGACAGGATCTCCTTAGGAAAAGGCTAAGGAAAACAGAGGAATGTGCTTGGACCCAGGGACCACAGGGATCCAAGCTCAGACCTCTGAAAATGCTCCAGAAAGTCAGCAAAACCTCTGAGAAGGGCTACGCAGTAGGTCTAGGTGGGAGAAATTCACCAACCTTTGTCTTCCACTAACGATGCAAATAAAGACTGCAACATTTCTCCTCAAGCCTCCACTTTGTTAAAGTGAGGCAGGTATACTTTTTCCTTCTTAAGTCAAATATTCAACAGGAAGTGCCATGTCTGGACAAAGGTGGTGGAATAGAAAGGGTCATATCCCTGTAGCATCTCTTAAGACACACTCCTGTATCCCACATCAATAGCAAAGGAAGACTCAGGACCTTTTCGGCAGGTTCCTCATGAGGACAGGTATTGTTGGGTTTAAGGTTTTTCTTTTTCTGACATGTTTTATATATATATATATATATGCATATATGTGTGTGTATACATATATACATATATATATTGAATTTAACCTAAATATATGCTAGTTCACTAAGATTATTTTACTGTCTATCAAGCACTTAACTAGGTAGCAGGACCAAGGACTTTGCTACATGATCTTATTTCATTTGCAAACACTGTGAGTAGATATTTTTAGTAACAGGGAAACTAAGTCTCCAAAAATATTAGTGATTTGCCCAAGATGATCCAGCTAAGTAGCTTTGTAAAGAATTTAACAGCTATTAGCTGAGTAAGGGGTGATGAGAATATGGCCATCACATACATGTTCCTTTGCTCTCCTGGGAATGCTTTCTATATTTAGCGTTAAAATTGGATAATGAACTGTATTGAGACAGTTAAGTTGTTGACAGAGAAAGTTTGTATAAAAGCAGAGAGGAATAGACTTCTTGATGTGGATGTGGGAGCAATGCCAAAGCTGTTATGAAGGCACATATAGGACTTGGGGATTTTTCAATACATTTCTAATTCTCTGTCTTCATTTCTTGGTTAAAATACTAACACCTATCCCAGTGGGTGAACAACAGCTACTTCAGCCAGTCGTCCTATGATATGGAAGGGCTATGTTTACAGCTCATTCCAATATTTGAGGGAAATAGAGTGAGTTATAAATGCTATGAAGAGATGAAGTTTGTTTTCTGACTCAGGAGCTATTCAGGCAAAATTTCTGCTTACACTATGCATCTCCCTTCCACAGTTTTCTATTTCACCATGATTAGTGGTTATTTTGGTCTTCACCAAGTCCACTTAAAAAGAGAAATTAATGGGTGTGTATGCGTGTGTGTGGGTGGAAGGAGAATGTGGATTAGCTCTACAATCCAGACCAGTAAGTGTGTCCCTTAAATTTATATTCCCAAAATGGACCAGGGAATACTCATCCCACAAGTTGCATTCTAAATAAGTGTCCATGGTCAAATTCCTTTGGGAATGTGGCAGCCTTTGCTGATGTCAGTGAGGGTAATACATTTACAGCCAGCAATTCTTTGATGTGTAGGGTTGTCACAAGTATTGCAAGGCATTTGGCATCCATGTCACCTGACCTTCAGATGCAAGTGGAGGACTTCAGCTATCGTGATGATCAAATTGCTCTAATACATTTATAAACCTTAGGTGATAACAACAAACCTCACTGAAAATGTACTGCTATCACCTTATATAAATGCACGCAGCACACAGCATATTAAAGGCTCTGGGAAGAATTCCTTTTATCTGTATTTTTAGTCAATTCAATATCTCCTAAATAACTATAGATTCCTTCCTCCATCCTCTTTATTTCTCTTTGAAACACCAAGTGACATCTCTTGGAATGTCCTTTGGAAAACACCGCTTTATGAAGGACAAGGAAAGGAATATTAACATGTGAAAAGACACAATGATCATCTAATATTTGGAGTGCACTTACCCCATGAGATGGATATAGCCCACTTGACCCTGTGGATTTTCAGAAGTTTTGTTTTAAACATGATCTCTACTTAGGATCTTTGAAGTGATTGGGGATATAACCATGTGTTTCTTTCTTTTTTTCTGGTATCAAGGATTGAACTCAGGGGTACCTGACCACTGAGCTACATCCCCAACCCTATTTTGTCTTTTATGTAGAGACAGGGTCTCACTGAGTTGCTTAGCGCCTCCCAATTCTCAGGCAGGAATCTTTATACTACTTCACTATGTAATCTCATAATGGGAGAAGGACCACTGAGATATGGCAAATAAGGTATTTGGAGTAAGAGGTTGTTGAAAGAAAGAAAATGAGCTAGGATCAGAGACCTTTAAAACAGAAATTCTCAGAAAACCATTATTTTACCATTCCAGAACTAAAAAAGTTCCACTTCCACTCTGCCAAATGCACCTCATTTCATGCCAACTATATAAGTAAACTTAAAAACTGCTTTGGTGAGCCACCAGTGTATGGAATATCTATTATCAAGGATCCCAGATGGCAGGTTAGAGTTTCTCAGGGAATGAAATAACAGACCAAATAAATATTTTCCTTTTATCCAAATGCAGTGTAAAACAAGGGTTGGGTTTCCTAAATTCCAGCCTGTCATGGGTAGGTCTTGATAAGATTATATGGTCTTTCTTTAAAAGACCTCAAGTATTCCTTTCATTCCATTCTCAGTCACAGTTCATTTTTTTTTTTTTTCCTTCTGCTATTTGACTAAAAAAAAAGGTTTTGGAGACGAATCTCTCTCTTTTCTTTTGCTGTAGCTGTTGAAATGGATTCAGAAAAAACAAACAGTACTGGAAAGGATATTCTTTTGGTAGTCGTGTTTATTAAGAGAAATCTCTATGTGTCCTTATTACGAGAAATCTCTATATCTCTTTTTAAATTCCAAATGATAAGAACTGTCTCATTATAAACAACCAAGCCTTGGATTAAAGTTTTCATAGCAAACTTTTCCCCAATCTTTTTTCCTCTTTTTTATGTTAAAGTAAAAACACTTTGCTGGAAGGTTTTGAAATATAAGAATATGGAGGAATCAGTTGGTTTTGGAAAAAGTGATATTAGAACTATGCTTCAAAGATGAAGTCCAAAACTCAAACACGTGGTAGAATCTGGACACAATTCAGTCAAGTCAGAGGGGCATAGTATATGAAAAATACATGTTCATGTCTAATGATGATGAGAAACAACACTCAATTAGTGTGAGTCAGATCACAAGGTATGTAAGCAACTGTAGCAAAGTCTAGATGGCATGATCCATCTAGGAAGAGCAAACACCACTGTGCCACAGGGGAATATTGGTCTTCTGTTGGCAGCTCTTAAAGGAGACTAAAAATCTAGGTTTTAAACATTGGTAACCAATTCAAAAAGCATTAAGTGAATGGGTGTGTCAATAGCACGTGCTGTGTCTCACTGGCTCTTAGCTTAAGTAGATTAGTTGTATCTTTACATGCCCTCCCAAACCAGAATCTTCCAAGATCAGGCTCATTCTGGTACTTTTTCCCTCTCTGGAGTTGGTTGTCACTGTGTAGGTATTAAGTGTTTTTGGCTTCTGAATTCTAACAGTTAAAGAGCCAGCAGGGGGACCCCACAGACTGTGTGACTCAAAGTGAAAGGACTGGATTTTTAAAATTTATCCACAGGAAAAAAGATAAATAAATAAAAAATTCTGAGGACCAGCAGTCAACTTGTGGTGGTCTGGCCAGTAATTTCAGTTGTAACTGACATGTCAATCTTTTCTTTTGTCTATGAAATAATGATATCCTAACTATTACTCATATAGTTGGAAACACTGAAACGCAAGCTCTTCTCTTATGTGTTAGTCACCAGATGGAATGTGCACAATTGCTGAAAGGGGAAATCGCTTCCTTGCTCAGCTGGTTGAGTGCTGATCTGTGTGTGCCATATCATTTTAACACAAAATGGGCTTAAATCTATCATCATTTCATTATCAGGGTCCTACCATATGTAGATCAATGTACTAAGTATGAACGTTTATAACTTTTATAATATTGATTCACTATCTTCAAGGAATGCTTAGGCTAATTGTGAAAGCTAACCTACACACACACACACACACACACACACACACACACACACACAGATAAACTGCTAGGTTAATATAATCTATTCTTTGAAAAAACTTGAGTGGCGTTTCCTTCTAACCTTTGTCTTATAATGGTACATAGATGATATTTGTAGGCACAGGAGTGAAATTTAAAGATTATGGAAAAGATGAATATCTCCAGGTATCCTGACCATATCTGGCCATATGAAGAGCTGTGGGGATCAGTATTTGAAAAGACCATTAGTCAGCTTGTGGCAGATCAGGGTGTTATGGAGCACTTGTTGGGAGGTTCTGCTATAGATGGGAGAGAAAGGGAAGGTGAATATAGTGGCCCCATTAGGAGTGCCTTTTCTTTTCCTTTTTCCTAATGTTGATTTAGTTAGTTTTCATTGACATGTTAAAATGCAAATTAAGCTCTTTGTAATTCTCCCTTCAATTTAAAAATATAGAATGAAATTAAAGATTTTTAGCTTTCTAGAAAAATTTTTCCCAAGTAAGGGCTCATCCTACCATAAGGGTTCACTCAACCTTGACTGGCTAACTCACGTTTGGATGTTTTGAAAGGTCAGAAAGCAGGGTCAAAACAGTGAGAAAAAGGCCATTGCTTCTATTATTGTACCTGAGTAAAAGCCTCATGGAAATATTTCTCTGACATTAATCTCCATATTCATAACTAGTTATTTAAAACACCAGACCGCTACTACTTTGGAATAGAATAATGATGAGTTCTCATCAAACATATTAAAGACCAATGGAAGCCTGGTGGTGTAATCATAGTGTCTGGGGAGACTGAGACAGGAGGATCGTGATTTCAAAACCAGCCTCAGCAAAAGTGAGGCACTAAGCAGCTCAGTCCGACCCTGCCTCTAAATAAAATACAAAATAGGGCTGAGGATGAGGCTCAGTGGTTGAGTGTCCCTGAATTCAGTTACCAGTTCCAAAAAAAAATGTGGAGTTATGAGTAAATTGGAGAGGACTGAAAACATTCATCTATATGCAGAATAGCATTAAATGTCCACATTGTTGCCCACTGACATTTTTAGTCCTTTCCTTCATGGCTAATAAAATTAGATTATGCCTATTAAACAAATATGCTTACATTCTTTGGACCTGAACACACTCTCTCTAAGCAAAATTAGTAGAAAGATGAAAAATTTAACTTTCTCTCAATTTGAGAAAACTATGTGTAGAATTACAAATTTTGATGTATACAGTCTGCCAAGAATTCTGGACATAGCTTAGTTTATATTTTACTTCTATATTAGTTTGCTTATGTTGTTGCCGGCAATTGAATTCATGCATGCTACCTAAGTACATGCTCTACCTCTGAGCTACATGCCCAGCCTTGGTTGAAATTTTAATGGCTGAGAGATACAACCTTTTAGGAAAAGGACAAACTAGAGTAACTTGTTTTTCTTTGCCATTCCCTCCTTTACAGCTACTTCTACTTTACAACTACTTCTGGGCCTATACTGTGTTGTTGAGAAGTAGATGTCAGCAGGAAGGGACTTGGAATTTTGTTGTGACTTTAAAGTTTGTAAAATCTTCAGTAATGCTTTTACCCTGAAGCCGTCCAGGCAGGCCCCAAGGAGATGTTGCTTTACTTCCAAAGTGTGGGGAACTTTAGAAGAACATAATTTTCCAATATTTTCCCAAGCAGATAGTGGCTGCTGGTCTTTACAATACCCTCAGGACTCTAGTGGTTATTGCTGTCAAGATAATAAGTACTCACTGTTATAACAAAGAAACTCTTCAACACTCTATTTCAAATTTTATTGGAACAAAATCTCTCCCAATTTGAGGTCAGAATATTTGCTTTCTAAAATAGAGGTTTGCCTCATTTAATTCTGTTAAACTATTTGTGACAGCTGCCCTCAAACTTCTCACCAGGAGCATTATGTCCCTTGGGCCATCAGTTAAAACAGATCTACAAGAAGATTTTATAACTGTGGAGTCCAAGGAGAGAATGGTCATTTTAGGAGTAACTGAGAAACCCAAAGTGGTATTGATATAAATGAACAACAAATCACTCAATAAAACCTTTGCTAAGTGAGTTGATACTTGGGATCTTTGATCTACAGGGAAGGTATGCGGGAGGCAAGAGCCCTCAGCTTAGCTTTTATCAACCTGTAGGATTATTCTCAGCTTGGAATCCTTTAGCCAATAATGTGAGTGATGTCTAGTTTTATCGAAATATATTTTCAAGAACTTAGTAGAAATCTCACTTTTTCTTTATATCAAAATCCTACAGGTTAGAAACAAAAACGAAAACAAGAAAAAGAAAGAAACAAATAAGTAAACAAAAGAAAGAAAGAAACAAATAAATAAACAAATAAATAAAGCAAACTTAAGTTTCTTGTTTTGACCTAGGATTTTACTTTCTGAGTTGTTTAGAGTGTCTGTTACCTGTGGCAAGTAAAGAGCCCTGATGAACTACCAATGGCATGGATTAGCATGATTTAGGAAGAAGTTTGATAAAGAAGATTGAGTAAAGAAGCTCATGCAACAAATGTGGCATATTACCAAGTGCTTAAAAGACATTCAGTTAGTTTCTTTCCTGTCTGGGACACCTTAGATCTATGGCTTGTAAATTTAATATGCAAACATTAGGTAGGGAAAATACAGGATACCTTAGATTTTCTGACCAAAGGACAGTTGGTAAGGGTATGTGGAAAAGAGTTGAGACATTCTCAGACTTTTTAACTATTTCTTCAATAAAATTCTTTCAAAATCTTAGAAAAGTAGAAATAAAAATGGCACTAGAGAATGTTGGGTCTTTTTTATCCATAGTCAGTTGGTGTTATCCTTGGAATATAATTAACTTTCTCCCCAAGGTTAACTGAATTTGTCACAGAACTGGGAACAGAATCCAAGTCTTCTGAATCACAAGCCAAAGCTCATGTAGTCAGTTCATACTTTTTACCAATACATGCACCATATCCTGCATTGCATGTTTTTTTTTAGTTTCTTAAAAAGGGAAAAAAATAAATAAAAGAGAACCATTATATTTTTGTGCCCCATCAAGAAAATTCAACTTTGATAATGTTGGTCCTTTAAGGACCTTGACATTTTTTACCATCTGAAATGCTAGTGCAGCCTGGGATGCTGATCTGAGCTCTGACTTTGGTGTCAATGGTGAGGATGACTCATCAAGGCCATTGTTTGCAGAACATATTTTGGGAAAATGAAACTGTGAAGGACTACAATCTTCTGTGCTTTGTCTTTACAACTGAAATTAACAAGGGTGGAAAATTCCAAACAACCTTTCCTCTACATTTTCCC
This sequence comes from Geosciurus inauris, assembly GCA_004024805.1. Taxonomy (NCBI): domain Eukaryota; kingdom Metazoa; phylum Chordata; class Mammalia; order Rodentia; family Sciuridae; genus Geosciurus; species Geosciurus inauris. Next base: position 68,054 of record PVHX01005751.1, read on the forward strand.
ATGATAGGAACATTTCAAAGATTTATCCCTCATCTGCCAAGGAGAGAAGAAAAGGTATTAAGACTATTGCACATAGCAACAGGATCAGAACTATTCTGCATGTTTTTAGAGGATAGAACTAGACTTGGTGAATGAAAATTCCAATGATGCAAGTTTTGCCCTATTTTAAGTACAAATTGACTTGTGAGTTTTCTAGCTCCAAGCTCAGTGCATAAGATCTGATACGTGTCCAGCAAATATTTACTGATTTCTGCTTCCAGTGTTTGAGTTAGTCTCTGTCTTGGCACATTCATCCTTGTATTGCTTTCTTACTTCACTCAACAAAGACTATAAGCCATTTAAAATCAAGCACTGTGTATGTGTGTTTTAGTCCACTCAGGCTGCTATGATACAATATCATAAAATGGATATTACATTATTAATTAATAATAAATTTATTGTTTCTCACATTTCTCCAGACTGGGAAATTGAAGATCAAGATGTTGGCAGACTCAGCCGGGCACAGTGGCATATGCCTGTAATCTCAGCACTTTGGGAGGCTGACCCAGGAGAATCACGAGTTCAAAACCAGCCTCAGCAATGGCGAGGTGCTAAGCAACTCAGTGAGACCCTGTCTCTACATAAACCACAAAATAGGGATGGGGATGTGGCTCAGTGGTCGAGTGCCCCTGAGTTCAATCTCCAGTACCAAAAAAAAAAAAAAAAGATGCTGGCAGACTTAATATCTGGTGAGGGTCTGCTTTTTGGTTTATAGATGGCACCCTCCTATTGTATCCTCACAAGATAGAAAGTGTGAATGAGTTCCCTTGGACCTATTTTATAAGGATACTCATCCTATTTATGAGGGCTCTTCCCTCAAGACTTAATCACCTCCCCAAATTTCCATATCCTAATAACGCCAACATGCAGGTTAAGTTTCAACATATGAATTTGAAAGAGATATAAACAGTCAAACCATAGCATGATTTATTGTTTTATCTATAGACCTAGCACAGAACTTGTCATATATTAGCATTTAATAAGTATTGTAAAATAAATAAAGAGAAGATAAAAAGAAGGAAGGAGGGAGAAAGAAAAAAGGAGGAAGGGAAAGAGAAAGAAATTGTGTCAGAGTTGTCCAAAAATAAAATGAAGCACTTTGCAACAAAGTATTGAAACTCTAATTGGATGACCACTTACTGGAGCTGTTGGGAAGACGATCTGGAATTTCTTTAGGTGATAACATTGGTCATTTGATAAATCGTAAACTATATTAGAAAAACTATATTTTTTAAGATTGTAATTATCTAGAAATTCCATTTATATATGATATTTTCTTGCCTCTTAAATTGTAAGTCTGTTATTTAATTGTCACAACAGCTAATGAAAACCTTGGCATTGGATTTAGATGCATCTTTGACAAACATGGCACTTTAATTCTGAAGCAGAAATGCTCCATTAGGTTTGTAGTTTTCCAACTACAGGAAGAAGGCATTAAGTTATTCTTGCTAACATAAAAAAGAAAGGACACTGAATTTGGTAGTGCTATTTTTAATTATGGGAAATTAATGCAAAACTTGATCCTGACAATCTGTAATTATACCTACGTTATATCTGCCATAGAAGAATTCTAGGGAAGGTGAATATTCTCTAACATGTAATGCAGCCATTTTAGTGTGTGTCCTAAATTCAGTTCAAACAAGCTTACTTTAAGGAAATTCTAAATTCCGTCACAATTTGATATCAGAAGACCTTTTCCCAGGAACATAGAAAAGTAAAGGTTGTGAAAGGGTTAGGACATTATGATGTCAAAGGGAGTGGGGAAGAACAGGCTTTTCCCACATGATGTCCATGCATGCCCTCTGTATGTAATGCCTTCCTCTGACATACCTTATTCACCCTAGCTTTGCCTAGAGTGACTCGAGCCAGTATGTGAGTGAAATATTTTGTTATACCTCATCAGGAGATTCAAAATCAGCATAAATGATTCATGCTTGACAATACCTCTGAAAAAGAGGAGCAGATTCAGTAATTCATTTGTTGCCATTCTATTCCACTATCAGTTGATAACAGTGGCCTTGTCACTCTAATTTCTTTGATTTAATGCATGAATTGTAATCACCTCAACTTTCCCCAAACTAGCTCTAATAGCCGTTTCATTTTCTGATTCAAATGAAAGAATGAAAGAAAACAGAAAGGAAGGAATGAAGGGAGGCAGAAGGAAGAGGCATAAAGAAAGAAAGGAAGAGAAAAGAAAAACAGGAATAGAGGGGAAGAGAAGCAAAGAAATGAGAAAGATATTGGGAAAGCAAAGAGACAGAAAAAAGCAACAGAAAAAAGAAAAGAGAAAAAACTATATATATATATTCAATTCAAAATATATTTGCATCAATTTGCAATCAGATACCAGAACAAAAATAAGAGATTGAACTGGTAAAAAGCTGTGGTTGATGACAGAAGGTTCTGGATGGAAATTCTTCTGTCTGAATATCCACCAAAAAATGCCTTAAATAATGAGGATGTATTATCTTGTACAAAAATGAGCCTAAACAATGATTCTCAGCCAGAGATATTTTTGAGAATAGTTTCTGCAGCCAAGAAACATTTAGCAATGCTTAAAGATGATGATTTTCCTGTTACCACTGGAGCAAGGATACTACCAACACGTAGTGGCTGGCGGCCAGGAATACTTAACCATTTTATATTCCTGTAATGCACAGATAGACTCTCACAACAAAAATTATTTAGTCCAAAAAAAAGTTGTCTAGTCCAATAGTGATTTCAGAAACTTTAGCTTAAAGCTACGGAAGTTCTAGAGTTAGTAAATTCATTATCTACACTATATCATAGACAATCTGGTTTCTTTCCATCTTTGTGTCCTCCTGGCTTGTCTTCTGAGGCTGGCTGGTGTCATGGTTTCAAGATAACTGCCTGGTTCCAGGTGTCAATTCCATATGACTATCGCAACTGATGAATAAGTGAACACTGTTCTTGAATTAGAACAACCCCCTCCCCCCGCAAAAATGGTGTAAGCTCATCATGATTCATCTCATGGATCTGAAATGAGTTCAGATTTCTCTAACAAATTCTGCCTACCTAATACTTGAATAAAATTAGCTCTTTTATCAAAGAAGACAGAAAGTCTTGGTTTTGGGATAGGTATTCCCAGGATAGACGCCAACTAAGAGAGGGGAGGGACATTTCTGTCATCTTCATAGTGTGCGCTTCCTTGTAGATGCAAAGCATGTCTTCTGATTTTTATTTTTTTGGTTTTATTGCTGCCCAATGCCCTTGAATTAAATGTTATTTCTTTAGCTATGGTAATATCTTAAATTGAGTTACACTCTCATCTTGCTATCATGGAAGATGTTCTTTTTTATAAAAACAGCTTTGTTGAGATATGTAATTGACATACAATACAAACTGCTTATATTTAATGTATGTCATTCAATGTGTTTGACTTTTACCTGTGACATTACTATCACAATAAAGGTAGTAAATATACCCATTGCCAACAAAAGATTTCTTGTGTCTCTCTCTTTATTTATTGTGGTCAAGGACTTGTAACATGAGATATATCTTCTTAACAAGTTTTTAAGTATACTATAACATATTAATTATAGACACAGTGTTGTACAACAGATATCTAGAACTTGTTCACCTTATGTAATTAAAACTTTACACTCATCAAACTACAACTACCTATTTCCCCTTCCTTCTATCCACTGTTCTATTCTCTGCTTCTATGTATTTGATTATATTAGTTACCTTATTTAATGAACAATTTCTTCTTCTCTGACTGGCCTATTTCACCTAACATAATGTCCTCCAGATTTATCTATGTTGTCACAAATAGTAGCATTCCACTCCTGTTCTCCAAGAAATACCTCATCTGATGCACATTACCATAGATTAATTTCCTTGTGAAGAATTTTAGATAAATGAAACCAAATATTATGTATTATATTCAACTTAGCATTTTCTCCGTAGAAATTTATGCTGTCTACAAAAAGAAATGTTTTAAATGCTCATTTTCAAATCTAGAATTACTTTATTTCTCTCTATTGCCTTATAGCAATAGCTAGAGTCTCTAATGCAATGTAGAATAGAAGCTACAACAATAGTTATTGGTCCCTTGCTCCTTATCTCAGTGGTAAAGTATTCTGTCTTACACTTTTTTTTAGGGTATTGGAGGTTGAACCCAGGGGCACTTTACCACTGAGCTACATACCAGCCCTTTTATTTTTCATTTTAGGACAGGGTCTCACTAAGTTGGCAGAAGGATCACAAATACAAGGCCAGCATCAGTTTAGTGAGTCCTCAAGCGACTTATATCCTGTTTATCACTCTTAAGAATGTTAGCTGTGGATTCTTCATAGGTCATCTTTACTAGGTAGTGGAAGATTTCTTTTATTCTTATTTTGCTTAGACTTTTTAAAAAATCAGAAATATGTTTTGAATTTCAACAAATAACTTTCTGCATCTATTGAGATAGTTGTCCTATGTTTGCTAATATGGTGAATTACATTGATTCATTTTTGATTATGAAAACGAATTTATATTCCTATAATAAATACCACTTGGTTATGAAGTATTATTCACTTACACATTGTTGTATTAAACTTGCTAAAAAATTAAGAATGTTTCCACATATTGGGTATTGGTCTATATGTGTTTTGTGTATTTTTCTCTGGTTTGCTATTAAAGTATTTCTGGCTTCACAAATTGAATGAAATTATACTCTTCCTTTAAATTTTCTGGAGTAATTAGGAGAATTTATGTACAACTGGTTTTTTTATTTTTGAATGTTTGATAGTCCAGTGAAGTCATTAACCATAAGATTGGAGTTTTCTTTGTTGGGAAGGCTTTTAACTGTAAATTCAATTCAGTTATTAAATAGAGGTTTATTATGGTTGTCCATTTCTTCTTGAGTGAGCTTTGATAGTTTGTTTCAAAGAATTTGTCCACTTTATTTAAACTCAATGTAAAATTGTTCATTAAAATTACTACAAAATAATTAAGTGTAAATGTAATTTAAAATTCAGTTTCTCAATCAGACTAGCAGGTATAGAGGGCAAACTATTAACAAGTATATATGGCTATTTGCTACTGTACTGTTGTCACACAAAGAACACTTTTCTCAGTGTAGAAAAGCTTTACTGGCATCCCTAGAGATAGCTATTAGAAATTAATATAAGTTGTATATATAATAAAACCCATTCCTATATGTTCTTTGTTAATTAGGGCTCAAGAATTGGAATAGGTAATGACTTGGTAAGAAATGAGATTATTTTTGTTTTTAATTTTTTAAATGCTTTTTTTTTCTGATACTAGGGATCAAACCAGAGCCTTGCTCATGCTAAGAAAGGGCTCTACCACTGAATTACATCTTCAGTCCCTTTTTTATTTTTATTTCTGAGACAGGGTTTCATGAGTTGGCTGAATGACCTAACTTTTGATCCTCCTGGCTCAGCCTCCTGTGTGACTAGGATTGCAGGCATGCACCACTATATCCAGTGAAATTTGTTTTAAAAAGCCAATTCAGTGCTAAGAAGATTTTCATATTTAGTTATGTTTTTATCATGCAGGATAGACACTAGATTCACTCATCTCCTTTGTAGAGATTCAAATCACTTTTAGGGTAGAGCTTATCAATACAGTCTTCTAGCATTCAGAAGAGCAAGGTCTATATTATAGCTGGCCTTTCCTACTTGAGCGGATAATGTAGGAGAGAGAGGAGTATTCTTTATTAAAAATAAAACCCAAACTGAGGAACTTCTAATCTAAAACTATTCTTTGACCATCTGTGTTTTACATATCTGTAAAGTCTTACAGAGAATTTTCCTGACACATTGTTAAAAGAGATTGTTGGGCATATATTTATCCTGAAATATTGATATGCTTTAGTTGTCTTGAAAACTGAAAATTAGAATTTCCATGGTGAAACCATCACTTGTTATAGGATTGATATTTCAAGGGGTTAGGGAAACTCAGAGGGCTGCTCTGAGTAGATTTTCTTCGTTGTTTCATTGGCATTTCTAAACGATTTGTTTCAAGTGGCTTGCCCTGTTGATGAGTATGTGTTCTAATTATTTACACTAAAGCACAGATAATCAATTAACTCTGACATCCTGACCTAGAGAGTAGGTATTTTTTCAGGACTGGTCTTTTTGAAATGGAAAACAGAAATCTTTGTAATTTAGAATTGAAGAAGACCTTTGCTTTTCTTAACTGAAAGAGTAAACAGAGACATTTTTTTCTATTCATGTAATTAACATTGCCTGAAAGCCATTTTTTTAAAGTTATCTATATGTTCATACTCAGAAGATTTATTTTTTAGCAAGTGAATGTTTATTTATTTCCCTTGGTGTTGAATAATTTAGAGCTTTGGAGCAAAATAGATCTAAGTTTTAATGTCCTTGGCTATGTTACTAATGGATTTGACCCTCAATTTCTGAACTTTAAAAGTGGTGATTAAATGTACCTCACAAGGAGATAGTTAAGCATAATAATTAAGTGCATGTAATTTGGCATCAGACAGATTTATATCCATAGTCTTATGACTACCAATTTCTTAGCAGTTTGATGTTGGAAATTTAAAAAATATTCAAATTTTCTCAGTTGTCAATAGGCACCAACATATAATATGCACACACACATTATTGCTATGTGAATTAAATGTAATAATGTGTAAAGTACGCAACATAGTGCCTGGCTTAAAAATAGAAACTATCCTTTATTATCAAGTAGCTATCATGCAGTAACTGACACTTAGTAAGTGCTTGGCAAATTGTATTTTAATTCCTTTTCATTTTCTCTATGAAATGTGCTCCCCCCAAGCATTCTTCTATTGAGCTATACCTAACCCAAACCTATTACCTTTAATTCAGAAAATAAGATAGATACCACTCTTTATATATTTTTCTTTTTAATCTTTTCCTTTCTACCTTCTCTCTTTTCTCCAGTTACTTTAGGATAATTGATTATGGGAAATTCACATATATCATTTTAGGGCTATCTAACTATGAAATCTTAAGCTTTGTATATACGAAAAAAATTTCAGCAATCTTCATCTGTAAATGATTTTACATTGAATAAATTGTTTAACAAATAGTACCTGGGTAGTCAGCCACATACAGAGAATAGAAGAATGAAGGAGAATTATCTCTGAAATATTCCTTGTAAATAAAACTGACATGATTGTGGATAATACTCAAGACCAAAGATAAGTCTCATTTTGGATCCTGGTCCAGTCAATGAGCAATATTGAGAGGTTTAACATTACCTTCCCATCATCATACACTACAGTGCATGTTCAGGAGTGGGGAATACAAGTCAAAAAGCATGGTCAGTTTAGAGAGGAATGTGCAGTTGCGTGAAACTATTCCTGGGCTGTCAGCAAAATCACAGAGCCACAGTAGGAAGGGTAACACTCTATAGCAACAAATTTTCAACAGCATAATGAGTAGAAAAATCACAAAATGTATAATTAAGTACTGAGCACATCAGATGATTGTTTAACACAGGTGTGGAAAAAAGAAGGTATGAACAGTATATCTGGGGACCAGGCTTCACATTGGATATAACATTTTAACTCCTCAAATGTGCTGAATTCTTCCCTTCATGGAAGGTTATAGCCATATATATTTTTTATAGATTTTAGACTTTATTCCTATAGTGTTTATTAGTTACACTATAAATAATATATATAATTCATATGTTTGGAATCATTTGTTATTAATTTTGATTTTCATAAAGTTTCAAATAAAGCCTTCTACATATTGTTATAGAGAAAAAGTTGACTTGATAGATCCTACAAAACCAGTAACTATCAAAGATCTTCTGCCTCATAAGCATATTTTTAAATCATCATATTTTTAGTAATTCAATAAATTAATTTTGAAATTAAAAATATCTTGTTAATTTATCAAATTTGCTAAAATAAGAAAATAATTTTTTGAAGATATCACTCATTGCTTGCCCTGGAATAATTTAATGACCCTTCTCATTTGTTGCTACTGGAAAGATATTCTACTCAAACATGCCTAGAATGCCCATTCAGTGATATATATCTGTAGGATTAAAATGACATATTTTCTGATGCAACAATTCATGTATAGGAATCCAAATTGACAAAATAAGCTGATATATTAATAAAGGCTTATCTACAAAGATATTTATTACATTATTTTTAATGTCAAAAATTGAAAAATTGGAAAGAATATAAAAATATTTAGAGACATTAGACAATATATCACATGTAATATAATATTGTTATGGTTTGGATTGGAAGTGCCTCCCAAAAGCTCACATGTGAGAAATTACAAGAAGGTTTGGAGAAGAAATGATTGAGTCATAGACTTGACCTAATCAATGAATTGATCCATGATGGGATTAACTGAGAGGTAACTGGAAGTAGGTAGGGTGTGGCTGAAGGAAGTGGTTTATTGGAGGCATAAGTATGGGGTATATATTTTGTATCTAGAGGATAGAGTCTCTCTCTCTGCTTCTGATTATCATGTGAGCTGCTGCCCTCTGCCACACTCTTCCACCATGATGTTCTGCCTCACCTCGAGCCCTGAGGAATGGAGCCTGATGGATTTGGATTGAGACCTCTGAAACCATGAGCCCTCAAATAAACTTTTCCTCTCTTGCAATCGTTCTGTTCAGGTCCTTTTAGTCACAGCAACAAAAATGCTGACTAAAGCAAATATCGTATAAACATTTAAAATCCTCTTTTGTTTTTAAAGTGGAGAAATTTGTCAAAAAATCCAGAATGCTTTCTTAATTTTACTATATATTTAAGATAAATAATAAAAAAATCATAGAAAACATTAATAAATAAATTTATTATATATTTGATATAAAATAGAATGTACAATATGTTTGCTATGTTATACAAATTATGTCATACTTTCTTATTTATAATAAATTCTTAATACTGGGAAAATATACCAAAATACTAATAGTGGTTTTCCTGATTTTGGAGACATTATAGGAAACCTTTTTTTTGTTTTTAAATCTTTATCTCTTTTATGAGGAGAATGTGCTAATTTAAAATATTAAGAAGCAAACTCTTTGAGAGAGGGATTAAAAAAGAGTGGGCCTAGAAGGTAGTCAGTATGTATTTGAGAATATAGTTTTATTTAGGTTGTTTTCCTATATGAGTCTTTTACACTTTGCACATATTCATATTTGATTGAGAATCAGCAGAAATTTGAATCTTCTTGAAAGACCAAGACCTGGCAAGCCCAAGGAACTTGGAGAGCAGCCTAATAATATCCTAGGTAATTGCACGACTCTTGCTGTTCTGTCTTAGAACCCAAGGTGGTAGGGTGCTGATATTTGAGCCTTTTTCCTTTCCAATTCACCTTTATAGACTTCCTAAAATTGTAATGTAGAGTGGAAAATTCTGTTTTGACAGCCTTCCATTACTACACTTGACAAATTATAGCTACTACTTGTAATGATTCCTGAGCTATGCTGATAGAGGCAAAGCATTACTCTGCAAAGTTTATGGTTGCTGAAACAAGCAAATACCTTCCATTACTTCTATTACATTAAAATTTTATTCAAATAACAAATAGCTGGCCTCTGGCTCTGTTTCTGTATGTGTCTAGGCAGTTGGGTTTGCATGCTGGGTGAATATTTTTAGGTTTCTCCATGCAGCCAGAACACCAGTTAAAGCAAGAGCACACTGACAGCCTGTTTTAGATCTGACACCTGTTGCTTACTGAAAGGTATGTAAAAGTAGCATTTATAGAAGTAACATTTATAATTTCCATCTCTACTACAATCATGAAAATCGGATGCATCTTTTCAGAAAAGAACTCTGCTCTAAAAAGAGAAAATTGTAGTAAATTAAGCCAGGTTGCATTTGAGCCATCAAGTAAGATGTTGTATACCATCATGACATTTCAACTTAAAATGCTGAAGGATGCTGAAGTTTATCAATGGAACTGATGAGCTGTGTCTGCACCTAAGTAAGGGCACTAATTTAGTCAATTTGAAAGCGGCTTGCGTTATCACAGTCTATTTATCTAGGCATCTCATTAAGGGCATTTATTTCCCTTGGTTGTAGTAAAAATGGAATCATCAATTGAGAACAATTGATATTAGAACTTCCTCAGTGTTGAGCAGGGAAACTTGTAGAAATCTTAAGCTTCACCTATCTGTGTATTCATAAAAGCTTTATCCTTTACCAAACTCCTTCATAATTGGAGCTTTTCCCACTCAGTCTCTAGTACCTTGGGATTCAATTATCACAATAGCACTTAGATTTATTAATTTTTTTAAAAAAGCTCATTCTGAAGATTCTGTTTTTCTGTGTCTCTGGATATCAAAATCTTATTAGAGAGAGAAAAGGACAGGCAGTCAAGAGTAGAGAAGAAACAGTAAAGATCAACAAGAGAACAAGCACAAGAATAGCCATTTGCCCTGACATGTTATACAACAGTCGCTGTTTCTCAAAGGGTTATGCAAAACTTAAAGGGCATTCTTGTCCCTCCCATGCATGCTGTGCAGGGAGTTCTGAGTCTTTCTCTCACCTTCCTTTTTCATAAAATTTCTGCTTGCTTGCTTACCTCATCTTTCATGGTATTCATTTTTTGAATCCATGGAACACAAACTGATCTCAATTCCTGCTGGTAACAAGAGTCCTCTGACTAATTTGTTCTAGAGAAATAGGTTCTAGAAAAAATAGGAAGGGGAAGAAGGAGAGAAGGAGAGAGACAGAGAGAAGAAAAAGAAGAAGGTGAAGGAGAAGAAGAAGGAGAAGGGAGAGAGAGAGATTGAGAGATTGAAATTGTAAGGAACTTAACGAATTGACTCATGTTTATAGAGGGTAGCAGGTACTGGCAAATCTACTCTCTATAAAGCACAGCAATAAGTCAGTAGTTTGGGGATTCAGTTAAGAGTTGATTTTGTGGTCTTGACTTTGAAGACTGAAAACTCGGCAAAATTTCCATATTGGAGTCTGAAAGTAGAATTCTTTCTTTAGGGAACTTCAGCTTTCACATTAAGGCCCTCAACTGATTGAATGGCAGCCACCAATATTATAAAGGATCATCTGCTATGCTCAAAGTCTACTGACCTAAATATTGATCATATCTTTCAAATACCTCAGAACAATGTTTATACTGGACTTTAAACAAAAATCTGGGCACCAGAGCCTGGATAAGTTGACAGATAAAATTAAGTGTCAGATAGGTATAATCACTTGGGAAACTTTAAGGATCACATTTGATTCTTAAGTAGTTCCATGGAAGCTATTTTGAGTAGACTTTAAGCAAAGTAGGTACCATTATCTTTCCTTTCCTTGTTTGTATGTTGGGAACTCAGAATAAAACAGATTTTTTTCAAAATCTTTTTCGTCACAAATATTTTGTATTTCTTAAATGATTTCCATTGATCAGCTTTATAAAACAGTTATAAAACAGTCCCTGTTTCTCGAAGTGTTCTGTTTCCATTTCACAGAAAGTGATTGTATAATCTGTCTCACACTCACACAATGGAAATGTCAAGAACCAATCAAGAGGAGCTTATTAACTTCTTATGTGCCTTTAAAAGAAGGAACACTGCAAAACTTAAAGGGCACTCTTGTTCTTTTAAGTTTTGGTATAACTTACATATGGTATAAGTTTTGACAAAAATATATAGTCATGAAACTATTACTTCTGTGATCTTGAGTAAGTTGTTTGAATTTCATTTCCTTTTTTAAAAGTATTTTCATCTTAAAAGGGACAAAATAAGATCTAAATTTCTCATAGAAATTTGTGAAAATTTAATGACATATGGGTATAAATCACCTACTCTAAGACCTGTATGTATTCAGACCTTGATAAATGTTGGTTTCATGTCTGTCCTCCTACACATGGTAGAGACTAGACTGCATACACTTTTATATACCTCAGCAGCTAATATAGAGCAGAGAATAGAGAAGATGCTCAGTAAATATTTGTGGTATGAACAAATAAGTCAAGTTCTACAAACACACAGAAGAGAAAGCAATTAATTATAAGTTCATTAGAAGAGTTGTATTTCCTTTCCTTCATCTCTGTAATTACCAAGCAACATTCCTTTATTAATTCAGTTCCCAAGAAAACTTGCTTATTAAAAAGAGACTACACTATTCACTTGACATGAGAATATTGGTCCATGAGGCAACAATGCTTTGCACTATAAATCAAGAAATTAGATTTAAACTTACTAATCAATCTCTCCTGAGTTTGATTAGCATCAGTTTAGTCCCTTAGAATATGATCAACCATGAAAAAATGAATAAGAAGAACTTTTTAAATTTTTATTTATTTTTTATGTGGTGCTGAGGATCAAACCTAGAGGTAAGTGCTCTACCACTGAGCCACAACCCGGACCTATAAAGAACTTTTGACATAGAGGAGTATCAGGTTTTAGTTGTTTATTTTTTTCCTTTTTTTGTGGTGCTGGGGATTGAACCCAGGGCTTTGTGCATATGAGGCAAGCATTCTACCAACTGAGCTATATCCCCAGCCTAAGTATTGGATTTTCTTTTTTTTTTTGGTACTGGAGATTGAACTCAGGGGTACTTGACCACTGAGCCACATCCCCAGCCCTATTTTGTGTTTTATGTAGAGACAGGGTCTCACTGAGTTGCTTAGCACCTCGCCATTGTTGAGGCTGGCTTTGAACTCGCGATTCTCCTGTCTCAGCCTCCCTAAGTGCTGGGATTACAGGCTTGTGCCACCGCGCCCGGCTCTAAGTATTGGATTCTTAAGCCCATGGAAACTTTGCAATGAACCACAAAAGCCTCCTTTCTAGGAGATTGGCATTGTGTGTATAGAGGTATCAAGAACTGGCCTACACTTATGTTCTCCCTTTACTTAAATACTGCTTATATATTTGAGGAAGAAAATGCTACAGAATTGAATATAAATTCCTTAAAATTGTAAGTGTCTCACCACAATTGCTGACTACATTACCTTCCATGAGTACTCTGTTTTGTTTTGTGTCTGGTTGTTGTTTTGCTTATCCACCACAGTACTGGGAATGGAAACCATGTCCTTGTATATGCTAAACAAAGGGCTCCTCTTCTGGCACCAGTCATAACAGACTTCTCGTTGATTCTTCTTTTTCTTTTCTTGGCCCTGGGATGTCTTTTTTTCATCTTTGCTTAAACAACTATGTGAAAAAATTCTCAGAGACTAGGTCATATACATTTCATTCCTGGAGCCCTCTTCAATGGGGCTGGATGTTCATATATTATTTTTTAACTCTTACAGGTGTTTGGATTTTTCATCAGAACTTATGACTTTCTACATTATTTCAAGCAATGCATGAATTCATATAGGTCACTTTATAATGTAACAACAGAAACCCAGTTGTGGTTTTCAGCCTCCTAGGTAGCTCCTAGTGATCCTTGCTTTCTGGTATTCACCTTCTTGCATGATTCATTTCCACACAGAGTTGAGGATGATTTATGTAACCAATAGAATAGGGAAGAAGCAATGGTATATGACTTCCAGTGTTTATTTGTTGGGTTTTAAAAAGTGTTACACCCTGGGCTTGGGCTCTTTAATATGAAGCTCTAGGGAGAGCCAGCTACCATGCCACAATGTTGCCAAAGTGGTCCAGTGGAAAGGCCCATTGGAAAGGAAATGAGACCCCTTGACAACAACCATCACCAGATGGCAGACCTATGAGTAAGTCATAGGGAGTCTCTGTTTTGGTTAAACTGTGGATGACCATAGTCCCATCCAACAACCAAGGGCAGAATGATGAGAAAATTTGAGGCAGAAGATCTCATTGGAACCATCCCTGTATTCCTGATTGTTAGAAACAGTGAGAGAAAATAAATGACTTTTGCTGTTTAAGCTATTAAATATTGAGTCCATACATTATGAGCTATAAGTAGCTAATATGCTAGTTCAATTTGTTTAAGGAAAAAAAGTGCGTCTAGTGATCATGTAGCATAAAAGCACATATATATGGCCTTATGGATGGATGAATTCAGATGTAAAATATATGTTAGGAATATGTTCCTTCCCAGTATCTTGACTTTTTTTGTGCCATTTATATGATTCTTTCTTCAAACATATTCCTCTAATCAGGAAACATGGATGAATTCAAGTAGCTTTAGATGTATATCTTAACATTTTAGAAATGCAGATAAACAATGTATTTGTTTATCCCAAATGACCATGATTGAGTCTTATTGGCCTCTTTTAAGTTGTGTGCAATTTTCTAAGGCCAGTGAATGATAACTTACTCCTAAATTACTTAGGAGTAAGTTATTTAATTATTCTTAGAGCCAGAAGATAGGGCAGACTCTTCCAAAGAAACTCTACCATGAAAGAGAAGTGGAATTTCAAAGAGCAATTGGACTGTTGTTTCAGCAGGAATGCTGGACCTGCAAATATACAGGCATCAACTTATAAACCAGAATAGTCTTCCCCAAACCCTACCTTGATCATGTCATTCAGAATATTAAGACCAATTTGTGCTCTTAAGTTTTTTCTTTATATGTTTTTTTTTGAAAGCTTGGGAAAATAATGTGTGCTTAATGCAACCAGTGCAATTATACCCAAATTATGGTGGCTAATAATTAATAATACGACACATTTATTAATTCAGAAGGCATGAATTGAGTGCCTCCTATGTACTTTGATCGTACATTAGGTGCGGCAGATTCAGTGGTGATTGAGAGAAGCTTTGATTGATTTCAATCTGCAACACAGTTCAGTCCAGTGTGACAAAAAGCACTGAAGAAAATTGTCTGAATAATATCTTAAGTACCATATTAAGTGCTATGATGGAAAAACAGAACTTGTGAGAGTGTAGAATTATTTTGTGCTTAGTAAATAAACATGAGGTTTAGGTAAATGCCTTGGTGTCTAAGCCCTAGTTTCAAATCCTAGTGCTGCTGCCAGTACTAGTCGTAGGTGAGTGACCTTGTATAAAATGCTTAACTACTCTAATTCCTTCATAAAATCATTTTTGTGAAGATTAAGCAAGTATTGAAAATAATGTGCTCAGCACACAGTAAATACTCAATAACTGTTGGCTATGTTTACTACTTTGCATATGGAAATTGGTATAATGTCATGAACTAGTCAATTCTTATAGATGTGTGTCAAATGATCTTGCTACCGGAAGCTTTCTTGAAGCACCTCTGCCTCACCTTTTTTAGCTGTTTGATGTGATATCACTCTTTCAGTGAGACCTTTGCTGACCATCCTATTTGCATTTTAATCTTACTTTGACCTGCTAGTCCCAATTGCTTTTTCTGTTTCTTTTCAATTCTCCATAAAGTTTATCATCATCTGATGTACTACATACATTGTACTTATTAGCTGTTGGTCTGTTTTCCCATTAAAAGTTTCAGATGATAGATTTTTGTTTATTGTGTTCACTGCTATTTTTACAGAACCTGAAACAATAGTTGATTGATAGTCAGCATTGAATAAATACAGCAATTCAATTTACTAATTGATTTTTGTGTAATAGGTATTGCTTCAAAATTTTTATATACTCCTATATTAAAAATAACCATCAAAGCATTAAAAGATGTCTTAGCACAGACACAGGTTCAGTAGACTGTTTTTGGGCAGAGGTGATGTACAGACTAAGGAGACATGCCAAACTCCCAATAGCCTGCAGGATCTCCCTTATTGGAGTATCATGGGTTTTTTGGTTCTACTCTTTGAATGTGCTCTCTACTCCCTGTAAGTAATGTGCATCTATGTAATATGGCACTTTGTGTTTGCTGAGCTGTTTTTAAACGTGTTTGGGAGAAGAGGCATGCCAGGGAGAATAAGTTTCTGAGACTAAAACTTTTCATGCAGTTGTCAGCCCAGCTCAGCTTGCCTGACCCTCCCAACCCTGTGGTGAAATCATTCACAGCTCTCTCCCCCTTTCTCTCTCTCTCTCTCTCTCTCATTTTGTGTATACTAGTATTCCCAGTATTCTCCATTATCTTTTTACTTCCTTCAGCCTCCTCATGGGCACATGTGTCCTTGTTATAAAACTCTTATCAAATCCCCTCAAACTGCATGCATTATTACTCCTTCCCACACATTTCACTGAATCTGAAATTCATGTTTTGAATGGAGTTTCCAAAGAAAAGTCCTCTGTCAGTATCATCAAAATTATATTGAACTTCAAATACCTGTGGCTTACTAACTAGAATTTAAAAAATTGATTATGATTTCATGATTAAAAAAACAATCAAAACATTATTTAAGTAAAACAGAAGTTTATCCCTCAGGTCTATTCACCAGACATAGCAAGTTTTAACAGTGCTCTATGCATAATGTCAGACATTTCTGAACATACACAAGCATAGGCATGTATGCATGTGTGTATTTGTTATGTGTATTTACATAAATTGTATAAAACTTCTGGGCAACTATCTTTTTACTTTGTAACTCAGACATCTTTCATATCAGTATATGTATATCAATCTTACAATATTTTATGTATTTTAAAAATTTCAGATGCACTGAGTTAACTTAATTATTTTTCTTTCTTTGTAACAGATATCTTCTGTCCTTTCTTGTTTTATCTTTTTCTTTGCCCTTCATACTTGATGCTTCATGCTTTTTCCTGTCCACCATCCATGTCCACCTCTGTTCTGGTGTTTTATACATCTGAAACATGTATGTCTCACTGAAAGCAAAATGTTGTATAATTATGCAATATGCTTATGTATGTGTGTTTTTAATTTACATAAATACTATTTGGTTTACTTTTAAAAGTCAATTATAAGCTTTTGTAGCCCTCTCCATGTTGCTCTATATAGCTCTAATTCATTGTGTCTGATGACTTAGTATTCTATAGACAATATTTTATTAGATAACAGAAGATGCTGCCTAATATTACTTTAATTCCCATTTGATAACATTTATTTTATGTCTTCAAGTTGATTATTATTAAGGAAATGAGAACAATACAATTGAGAGGTGCAGTTAGTTCAGAGGAGACAGATACATCTTGGGTTGGTAGAATATTTGGAGTTGCCATACTATATATAGTATGTAGTACTTCCCTAAGTCCAATTAAGAAATAAATTTAATAGATTAAAAAATTCTTCATCTGTTTGCATTGAGAGTTTTCTGCTCCTCCCCTTAAGAAGAGGTGGACTTGTATGTGGACCGGCCTCTGACTTGTCCTCAACTGTAGAATGTGGTGAAACTAATGTGCAACTTCTGAACTAAGGCCTCAGGAGAAATCAGAGATTTTTCTGTTTTCCTCTTGGAACTCAGCGATTGACATGAGAAGCAGGCCAGGCTAGCACCTTTGAAGATGAGAAAACATGCAGAGAGGAACATGTGTTCACCAACAGCCTGACACATGAACAGAGTCATCTTATACTATCTGGACTAACTGATTTGTCAGTGACTGCAAACACATTAGTGACTCCAGGCAAGATCAAAAGAAGAACTGTCCAGCTGAGCTGAGCTCAGATTGCTGATCCTGAAAATTGCAAAAGATAAAATGGTTGTTGATCTAAGGTGCTAATTTTGTATTGGTTTATAACAGTGATAATTACTGGCACATGCCTAGTGTATTATGCAGAACCTGCCACTATGACAACTCTCATTCTGTTAATGAAGAATGTTGAAAAGAAATTTCAGTATTTGATCTTATGCATATGGGGTTCCTTAAGTGTACCTTTCAGCTTTATTTTAGTCTCAATATTTCCCTTGAATTGCCTAAATTTGCATATGCAGATATGAGTATAGTGGCAAGTGTGCTAAGAAGAGGAATTTATGTATGCAGACTATCATAGATATAACTCAACTGAGGCATTAATTAGAAAACAACTAGGACAAAAAAGCTGAACAAAAGGAAGACCGGTATGGAAGCAGTCTTTTGTCTTTGGGTTTGGAATGTCAGAACTCATAGGATGGAGATTTCTACCTGTGTTCACACTAATTCAGATGAAATATTAGGTTATTAAATTATCATATGGATACCTTTAAATCTCATTAGTATCAACCATCTGTAATTACAATTTTTATTGTAATTCACAAATCCTTATTGGTCACGTTTTACATGTGAGAAAGTGTGAAATTGGCACAAAATTAATCTGGATTCAGATTCCACTTCTGCAACTTACTAGCTATTCCTTTTAGTTATAGTATTTTCCAAACTTCAACTTCATGTGTAAAATGAGGATGATAGCACATACTTGTGGGATTTTCTGCTTAATAAGTGTAAGCTATCATTACTGTATTCTGAAATGCTGTTAAAGATAAAAGGACTTGGATGGTTTATTTTCTTTTTTTTTTCTTATGTTAACTGTTATGTCATCCTTAAGAAATAAATGCTGGTTTGGCTTTCTCTCAATATAATTCAAGTAACCTTACATTGTTATATAATTTTCCCAAGTTCTATTTATGCTGGACTAGAGTTTTTTCTACTCCAGTTTCAGTTCCTTGATATTCATTTATGTGGCTTATGATTTATGTTGCTTATCTTTCACCAACTATGATAAGTCTCAATTTCCCTACATGTGAAATGGAGATGAAATTAATAGGACCTATCTAAAAAGGGTTCTTTGAGAATTAAATGGGATACTTCTAAAGGTTTTATAGTTTTACCTATTATGTAGAAGCATCTGATATATTTTGAGTTATTTTTATACATTGTATGAATTAGGGATCCAAATTCATTCCTCCGCCTAAAGACAATAGTTATTTCAGCAACATTTGTTAAAATGACTCTTTCTTTTTTTCTCCATTGAATGGTTCTGGCAACTTTGTCAAAAACCAATTGATGACACAGGTAACAGTTTCTGAAATCTTAACTCTATTCCATTGATCTCTATCTATCCTTATGCTATAAACTGTAGTTTACATGTTAGTACAGCTTTCTAATAAGTTCTGAAATGAGGAAGTTTGACTCTTCCAACTGTGTTCTGCTTTTTAAATATTGTTTGATTATTCTGAGGCCCTTGAATTTCCATATGCATTTGAGAATGAGCTTGTCAATTTCTGGAAAAGAAGTAGCTGGAATTTTTATTGAAATTGAATTTTCAGGTACAGTTGAAGAGAACTGCCATTTAAAGAATTTTAGTCTTTTAGTCCATGAGCATGGGACATTTTTTCATTTATTTAGGTCTTCTTCCCTTCAACAATGTTTTGTAGTTTATAATAGACAGGTTTTGTAACCATTTGGTTAAACTTATTTCTCTTTCTTTCGTTCTTTTCAATGTCATTATAAATGCAATTCTTATTTTTCTCTTTTGATTGTTCATTGCTAGTGCATGGAATGCAACTAATTTTAGTATATTGATCTTGTTTTTACAACCTTGCAATTCAAGAAGAAAAGAGTTACCAACAAAAACATATTTGCATGGTCTTTTTATGTATTTGTATCATTACCTTTTCTGGTGCTTTTTATTTCTTCATGAAGATTTTGGTTATATGCAAATACCATTTGTTTTCATCCTGAAGGAATTTCTTCAGTAGCATGTTTTACAGCATGGCAGCAAACATGCTCAATTTTTGTTTATCTACAAATATATTGTCTTCACTTTTAAAGGATAGTTTGCCCAAATATAAAATTTTTGATAGATTTTTTTCTTTAGCATTTAGAATGTCATCCCATCACCATCTGCCCTCTTTGGTTTCTGATGAGATCAACTTTTCATCTTATTGAGGATGACTTGCCCTGATGAATCACTTCTCTTCCACTGCTTTCAAGATTCTGTCTTTGATTTTTCAGCTAGTTGATCCTAGGGGGTTCTACATATGTATCTGTTTGATTTTATTCCACTTTAAGTTCATGGGCTCCTTTGATGTGTGGATCAATGATTTCCATCAAGTTTTGGCAGTTTTGAGTCATTATTTCTTCCAGTATTCTTCCCATTTCTTCCTCTCTTCTCTTTTTATGATTCCCATTACACATATGTTAGGATGATGGGCCATGTCCCATAAGTCTTGAGGTTCTGCTCATTTTTTCTTATGCTTTCTTCCTCTTCAGTTACTCACATGGGATCATCTCTATTGATCTAATTTCAAGATCTCTGAATTTTCTTGTTTGTTTAAATATACTATCCATCCCTTGTAGTAAATTTTTATTTCATTTACTGTACTTTTCAACTTCCTTCTTTTCTCTTTTATTTCTTTGTTACAATTTGTATCATTTTATTCATATTTAGTATTTATGTATACAACGTATTATATTTTCCTTTGATCCTTCAGATGTAGTTTCCTTTAATTCATTACATATAATAACTTAAAAGGCTTAAGGTCTTTTTCTAATAAGTCCAATACCTAGGCTGCCTTAAGGAGAAATTCCATTGATTGTTATATTTTTAAAATTATTTTTCTAATATTTTTTATTTGTTCTTTTTAGATACACATGACGGTAGAGTGTATTTTGACATATTATACATACATGGAGTATAACTTACTCTAATTAGGATCCCATTGTTGACTGATATTTTTCCCCTTCTGTATGGGCCTTATTTTCTTGTTTCTATGCATTGTTTTGGTAAATTTTTGTTAAAACCCAGACACGTAAGTAATAATTTTAAATAATAACATGTCAATTCTGGAAATTAGATCACCACCCCCCTCCCATTTCCAGGGTGTTTTGTTGTTGCTGCTTGTTTTATTAGTAGTAGTGAGTTTCTCTAGTAGGTTTCTGAATTAATTTTGTGAAGTTTGTATTCTGTCATGTGTGGCCAGTGTAAGTCTTTACTCAACTAGCTTAGTTATCTAATGGTTGGATAGATTTCCCTACACGCCCTTGACTAATATTCCAAGTATTTTGGGGGGACTTGTGATGTGCACTGGAGGATTTTGACACTCAGCCAGGCAGTTTAAAATGCTGTGTTCACTTTCAGTTCCGGCTCTCACAGAGCTCATGTTCAGCCAGAGGGGTGAGCCTAGGGTTTTCCATGTCTTTCTTGAGCATGTACACAACCCTGAGAATATATATGACCTTTAGGTTCCCTGTGTCCTTGGAAGTTTGCAAAGCCCTTATGAATTTCTCCTGCCTTACTCTTCCTTTTCAGTCTGTTCATTAGTCTATTGTTCACCCCAACTTTTATCTACCATCGAAGGAAGATGCAGTGGCAAACGCTTCCATATAAGCGTTTTTGATAAATTCTCCCTCTATGAGGCTTTTAGCTCTGGATGACTTCTGAGTCAGGTCAAATAAATATACACCTTTCATATGAGATATTTCAGAGAAACATTTGACATGTAAAATAATGATAATTCTTTGAAAATGGTATTTTTTTTCCTGCTCCCTGTGCTACCAGGAATGGGCACTGATATTTTTGTCAAGGTTAGCTGTGAGACTCAAGGATATATCTAGAGACAGCGAAAATACCACAGAGCTCACTGAAATGGAAACAAACTTGACATTCACAATTTTCTTTCAAAAAATTTAAATCAATGCAGATTTAAATCTATATAAAGTCCAAATTATCAGTATTTTTATGGTTTTAATATGAGGTTTCTCCCCAAAGCTCCTATGTTTCTGCAGAAATATTCAGAAAAGTAGTGATTGATTTATGAGAGCTGTAACTTAATAAGTTCATCTAGTTTAAATAGACTAGCTGCTAACTGTAAGTAGAGGGGGAATGACTAAAGCAGGTAGGTCACTGGGGCATGCTTTAAAAGGATGTGTCTTCCACATATCTCCTTCTTCCCCATACTCTCTCTATTTCCTGAGCCTACCATCAACTGAAGAGCTTTCTTCCACTGAGCCATTTTCCCATGATGTACTGCCTCATCCTGCACCCAGAACAATGGACAGAAACATCTGAAATCCTGAGACCTAAATAAATTTTCCCTTCCCTAAGTTATTGTCAAGTATTTTGGTCACAGCTCCTTAGTTTTTGAACTCCAACAGCACAATCACAGTTCTTCTACATTGGTTCATTTCTACTTCAGCTTATTGTTTCAGGGGAAACAATGATACAGAGCCAGCCAGATCCCTGGGAGTTTTGAGAGTCAGAGAGAATAGTATTTGCTGACAGCAGAAGCTAAAAGACAGAAATGGTCCGGAGGTCCTGCGTTTTAGTCTATGTTCTGTTGCTAAATTGAGCAATTTACAAAAAAAAGAAATTTATTTCTCATAGTTTTGGACACTGGGAAGTTCAAGATGGAAGGATTGCATCTCGTGAGTGTCTTCTTGCCACGTCATAATATGATAAAAGGCATCGTATGGTGAGCAAGTGTGTGAATGAGACAGAGAAAGGGGAAAGAAAAGAGTGGAACTTACAACAAACCTACTCCATTGATAAGGCATTAATTTATCCATGAAGGTATAGTGCTCATGACCAGTAAGTAACCTCTTCTCATTGTTCATCTTTAGTCACAAGATTCAATCCCTTAGGGGAAATAAAGTTAAAATGGACAAAAGGAAAAGTCTTAACTTTTTAAAACCACTCATGTTGAATTTTTGGTATGGAATGCTAAAGTTTCAGTCTTAAAAAACAATAGAATTAGAGGGCCTTATCTACATCCCAAATCAAGCGTGACTTTTCTGAACATTTTTGTGGGTCACTTTATCAGAATAATCACCTCTATTCTAGTTGCCTGTGGAAAGGAAAATTAGTTTATTAACATGAATATTTAGACCTCCACCTGTGATTATTTTAGGCTAAAGTATGTGTATCTTTTTTTGTCAAATATAAATTACCTGGACAATTGTTTCAATTTCATACTTTTCCCTACTTCATGGTCACGATTTAAGAATTATGCTGCTGGTTTGAACATTATTAGATCAATGTGATAATTCAATTCCCAAAATAGAATTCTTCAGTTTGCCACTCTATCCTTTCTGTCCCAACAGGCTAGTCCATTGCAGTGCTTTTCATATGAGCAGTCTGCTCTTATTTGAGGTGTTGATACTGTGTCTATACACTCAGTTTAAATTAAATCCTACACTCGAGATGATACGCGTTGTAACTCCGACCTTCAAACCTTAAAACATTTTATTTTTACTGATCATCTAAAGATGTTTATGCTTATTAGGACAATCCAGCATTTTAGGACTCTATTGCTTATTTTTGGATTTGTTCAATTCTTTTCATATTATAATGAAGCGGCAGCAATGAACAATAAGAAAATTATGCAACAGACAATTTCCTACTAAGTAATAATTACACTCCAATTACCCTTTGAGGGAGCAATCTCATTCTCTTCTTGCCTGCCCTTAGCTCTCTAATTATGTCATTTTGGAAGCAGATAAACTCTATGAAGATTTAAGGTGTTACAAAAGACCATTTCATTTTTTTTTCCTATTAATATCCACTACTAGAACCTAGGAAATTGGGATAATAAATAATGCCCATTCTATAGCAACTGTTAATCCAAAATGTGCTTCTCTGAGATTACATATGTAAGTAAATGCAGGGTTGGTTTATGCTTATTTTAACAGTCCCTTAAAAGGATCTTTCCTTGCCCACTCATTTTTTACACTACCAATCATTTCTATTTTGCATCAGCTTTTCTTGAACAATAATGGAGATGTGTCAAATCGAAATGCTGCTGCTTTCATTGTACCCCTGATTTTGTTTGAGGAAGCTGAGTCCCTCAGAGCTCTCTCAGATACTTTTGATATTTTGTGTATCATTTATTCCTTTATGTGGGTTTAAAAATAATTTGTAAAAATTTAGCATGCTATGCAAACCTAGTAATTAATTGTTGTAGCTCTACTGTCTCAGAGTTACTATTCAAAGTAGATTAAAGAAAGACAATGATCCAGGAGACGGCCTGTTGTGAACTGATCTAAATCAATAAAGCAGTAGAGGGGACCTCTGGAAATTAGAAGCAGCAGGCATGACAGGTTTCCCTGCTCTCAACCTCACTGCTAGTGGAATAAGAAAGTAAGTCTGCAAACTCTTCTACCACTTGTGTATTTATTTACTGAGCAGGCACAAGACCTGTCATTCTTGTAATATGATGTCCTACTCTGTGTCCTCAGGCACTCCAAATGTTCTGTTTGAATGATTCTTTCTGAGATGTACTCCAGATTCACGATCTTCCAGCTGGAAGCATTTGTTAAGCTAAGAGAACTCAAGTCCCAAATAAGTTCTAGTGAAAATGATGCTATGAAGGTGTGCAATTGCACTTGGCAGATTTTTATATCTAGTTCATAAAAAGACATTAGAGCTTATAAATTATTTGTAGCCAACACATCTTGAGCATTGCTTGTTTTTATCACGAGGGCTATTTGACATTTCTTCTGCAAATTACCACCTTACAGAATTAGAATAGATTTAGAGCAAATATTTGCAATGCTGTCATAGTCATTTAGGAATGTGGATTCTTCCTTTTGTATTTAATTGAAAAATAAAAATTTTATATATTCAAGAAGTATAAAGTAAGGGAATATGGATTCTTGACTTCAGTACTTCAAGTATTAACTGTCCCCTGGCTGCAAAGGAAAGTTAACTCATAAATGTAAATAAGCACGTTGCATATACCCATAAACACTCATTCACACTCAACTATCTTTTTATTTGTATGAAAGTATTTTAAAGCAAAATAACATCACATAGACATTTTATTAAGGCAATAGAATGATTTACAGAACCTCAATAGTCCAGATATTTTAATGCTTATTTTCTTCTTTACCCCAATAGAACCAAACATTTCCTCTTGAGTCCATAGCCTACTCTACCCAGGAGCATACTGGGTTCCTGAATGCATTCTACTTCCAGTCCTGCTATGCTGGTATTCAATGTAATTTTGTGGTAACAAACTGTATTATAATTGAATGCAAATTATGTGCCAGTGTTTCCTGCAATCCATTCTTCATTGTTTCTTCCTCAATTCTTCACATGCAGGAGAAATTTTTGGAGTAGTTGAAAAAAGGGTGTGGGAGGAATCAGAAGGAGGAGTTATTTACCTACATAGCATCATAAATAAATTAATACCAAATTTGCATCTTGCCCTCTCCTATTCTTTTCCCTTGATTTCATTAAATACAGGGATTATACAACAGGTTGGGCAACCATTAAACACCAAAACAGAGAAAAGATGGAATATACTAATATCTCTCTTATTGAGACAAAAAATATAAAAATGAACATGAGATTTGGTGTGAATACTAGATTTCATCAATATAGAGCATGCCTTGTATTATACAGGCCCTCTAAAGGCAAGATTCTAGAACATTCTTTTTACATTTGTAATTCTGAGAATTAATGTTTGTAAGAGTTTATCAGACAGGTTCCCATGGAACTAGCAGGGTGGTGCATGTCACAGTGACTCTCTTACTAGTTTGCAAGAATGTCTCTGACTAGGGTTGGTGAAATCTTTGAGGACAGAAACTGAGTATTTTTATTTTTGTATCTGTACCACTGAACACTTAGTAGGCATTCAGTAGTGCACACTGAATAAAAAAGTAAATAAATAAATAACCAACGAAAGGAAGAAAGAAGTGTCACCTAATAGAAATGAAAGAGTAGAAAGGTTAAAAAAAAAAGAGTGATCATTTATATCTTTGACCAGCAGAGGGTGGATTAAATCTACTTTTTGCTTTCTAGCAATAGCAAGATAAGTGAATGTTTAGCTCTTTCTTTGAAAACTTATTTGCTTAAAAATTGATAGAAGCAAATTATTAATCTTGTGGAACTGCTTGTAAAGTGAATGTGGCCTAATATAAATGTGAATTTTCATTATGTTCCTTCTTTGTTATTTTAAACAGGTAGGTAGAGTGAGCAGAGACTTTTGAGGAGTGAGAGTAAGGGATGAGGGTGAATACCTTTCCAGGGCACAGACCAGAAGCCTATTCCAGAAGCAGGGTCCGGGTCCAGGAGAGCAGGAGTCTGTTAGAGACCACAACAGGGGAGCGCTTGATCACTTACTCTGAGTGAGGGAAGAAGACTTTGAGGAGTTTGAATAGAGGAATATGGTAGACTGGCTGCTGAGGTATCACAGTACACTGAGAAATGAGAATGGAGTAAAATCCTGCCCCTTAAAGCATTGGGAAATTTGTAGTTAGAGGGCATAAAAAATGAAGAAGAAAGGGAGAGAAGGGAAGGGAGAAGGAAAGAAGGAAGGAAAGAAGGAGGGGAGAGGAGGGAGGGATGGAAAAATGGAGGAGGGCAAAAGGAAAGAAGAAAAAGAGAGGGAGAGAGGGAAAGAAAGAAAGGAAGGACGAGCTTCTCAGGAAACCATAAACAATGAACCAACACTGGTAGGGACCTTCCTACTGTAGAACAGTCATTAGATTCAGTCTTTTTAGGCTAGATCTGAAGATGAGAAAGCGTAATTAAATGATTATGTAGGGGGAGCTGGGACTGTAGCTCAGCGGTAAAGCGCTTGCCTTGCATGCGTGAGACCCTGGGTTCGATCCTCAGCACCACATACAAACCAGTAAAATAAAGACATTGTGTCCATCTACAACTAAAAAAATTTTAAAAATATGATTATGTAGGGACAGAGGGCTCTTGACCAAAAGAATGACAAGGATGAGCACTGGTAGCATTTAATGAATTTTCACTTAATGCTAAACAAGTAAGGACCTTTCAGAGTGGTTTGCATTTGGGATGTGTGTGGTATAGTTGAAAGTGCATGATCTTCAGAGCCAGGCTACTTTGCTTTAATATTCTCTCTCTCTCTCTCTCCTTTCTCTCTCTCTCCTGATGAGCCGTATCACCTAGGATTAATCACTAAAGCCCTCTGAGCTTCACTCTCTGAACTTGAAAATGGGGATAATAAACCCTACCACATAGCACTATTGTGAGAATTAAATGAAATAACATACATGAAAGAGCTAATATGTCTTTTGGAGTCAAGAAATATCACTTCTTTTTATAAATTTAGAAGAGGAAAATGCATCATCCTAGTGGCATGAGACAAAGAAGTCTTTTCTTTGTAGCAGACAGTGCTGACTTGGAACATGGGAGATCTCTTTCCCTGACTTCTCAATGTTTCATTTCCTATACAGACAGGACTCTTTAGCTCTGTCAGAGAATATGGTTTGGAGTTGATTGGCTTAGGGTAGGAATGCTGGCTTGGCCACCTTCTTTAGGCACCAGCAAAAGAAAGGCAGGAGGGTGTGAAGGCCACAGCTAACATGGAGCAAATGATTGTAACAGAACTTACTTTCGTAACAGAAAACCTTAACCTTAGTTATCCATAATTCCAAACACAAATACATGATTTTAGGAGTATTTTTGTTATTTTACTCTGAAAGTTATTTCAAATTTTTGATGTACAAGGTGAATCTGTCCACTGAAAAACTTAAGTGCTTAAGAAACATAAACTTTGTTTTTCATTACTCACTGTAATTGTGATCCATAATCCCATTCCTTGATGACAGGAATTAAATTTCCAATCAATTTAGGGTCCTGCCCTTTTGTCTCCTGATGGCAGCTAAATTCCTTAGCTCACCACTGTGATGTCTGATGCCTGACTGTCATTTGCTTCACAGACATCCTCTATGGTATCAGTTGTGGGATCTCGTCCTGGTTCATCTATCCCCACGGATTGTGGCTGTGCTGTCCTTTGCCCCAGATCTGGCTCTCTCTTGCCTCAGAGCCCCTCCTGGAAACTTGGAAAATGATTAGCTGCTTTCTCTGCCTACTTTAAAACAGGAAGAGAAACAGAGAAGAGCCTAGGGCTGTATCAAGCTTGTGCCATGTAGCCACTCCCACTTCAGTGTTTCTAAGAATTTCTTCTTGGGAATCTCAGTACCTTCTCCGCTCTCTTCAATCCCCTCTGACTTTTTTCTACTCTGACTTTTATAGCTCAGAACCTCCAAATGTAAAAGAACATTCTTAGTCATCCCATCCCTGTAATAGAAAAGACAAGATGCCCAGATATGCTAATTGGAAGGCATTAGAATATGGGAAACATTTTGGAATTTTGACAATTCAAAAATTGACACCAATTGACAATTCAAAATATTACTCAGTCTAACTTTTATAGCAATGTTATTTTGGCTTGGCTATCACTTACATAGAAAAAATGCAATTGGTGAAATAACATTTCATGAACTTTAATCCACAACTGGTCATAAGTTTAGAGAAAGAAAGTTAATCACTACTTACACAATGAGAGGGACAATATTTTATTCTGTCTCTGATGTGTTTCCTGAGTTTTTTCCTTCACTATTCCTTTAAAGTCAATTAAACATTTTTCGGTGATTAAAATCACAATTACCAAAGCTTAAAGATGACTCGTGTCCTTTCTTTGATGGTTTTGTTTAAATCATGTCCATTAATAAAAAGGATATCAGAAGAAAGTGAGTTCATATTTGTTTTGTGCTAGTAAAACATTATCCCAGATATTGTAAGACTCTAGTATATACTATTTAGCCCTATTTTAGCCAAAAGGCACAGAAACCCAATCTACACTGCTGAAGGTGAAAGAAGAACACATTAGCTTATGTATCTGGAAGTTGAGTTGCAGCTTGATTATGCATAGAAAGATTCAGTGACTCAAATGATATTATTGGAGTTTTGTTTCAGTATCTGTTCTTCTATTTCAATCTTTTAACTCTTCTGTGTGTAGTCTCCATTCTTAGACCAATTTCCTGTGATTGGAGAGAAAACCAAGCTTATATTGTTATTTCTTGTGGTTAAAAAATTTAAAAAGACTTTTTTAAAATTTTTCTCAGCAAATATCAAATATCATATATCAGGAGAGACATGGACTTCTTTGGGCCATATATTCATTCTTTTTTATATATTCAGTATTTTTTATGTTAATTCTTTTTTACTTGACACACAAAAATTGTATATACCAGGCTGTGGTTGTGGCTCAGTGGTAGAACACTTGCCTAGCATGTGTGAGGTACTGGGTTTGATTCTCAGTACCATATATGAACAAATGAATAAAATAAAGGTTCATCAAAATCTAAAAAAATATTAAAAAATTGTATATACTTATGGATTCCTGTATGATGTTTTAATATGTACACCTTTTGTAATGTTCAGATCAAAGTAAACAATTCTGTATTCTTGACCATTTATAATTTTTGTGTAGTTTTGAAACTTTCAAAATTCTTTCTTCTAGTTTTTTTTAAAATACACAGTACATTGTTGTTATATAGTCACTGTGCTGTGCAATGCAATACAAAAATTTTTACTCCCATATATCTGTAAATTAGCACCCATTAGTCAATCTTTCCTCATCCCTCCCTCCCACCTACTCTCACCATCTTCTGGAAACTACTATCCTACTGAAAACTTCTATGTGATATACTTTTTGAGATTCTACCATATGAGTGAGACCATAAAATATTTGTCCTTCTATGGCTGGATTATTTCACTTAATATAAAGACCTCTCTTTCTATCCATGTTTTCAGAAATGGCAGGATTTCATTTGTTTTTATGGCTGAATAGTATTCTATTGTGTATATGCAACACATTTTCTTTATTCATCACTTCCACAGATGTTGTATCATCCTTGGAAAAAAGGACAACAGTTAAGCACTATGTCCCTTAAGTCCCCTCCCTGTCCCCAAGATCCTAGGTAAGGAAACCATGAAATCATGTCTGGGCCAGAGTAGCCAGGTACATATTATCTTGAGAGACACTGGCTTTCTCTCATGTTTTTTGAGAATTAGGGCAAGTTAGTGTGATCAGTAGAAAGCTGCTTTCTTGTATGCATGAGATACCATGGGATGCTGGTCACCCAGTGGGGCAAAGCAAGCTAAGCTAGTGATGTCACTATTTCTGTAGTCTAACTTGTAAAACCCTTGTCTCCCAGTGGTAACTTGCGTAGATCAGAGTGCTGTGTAGGAGGAAATGCTGATCTAGGTTTCTGCCACTGGACAAAGCCTCGTGGGGAAATGGAGGTGATATTTCCTGGTGAGATGCTGGAGGCACTGTGTGCAATGGAGGTGCGCCCGTCCAGCCCATCACCACTGGACCTTCTGGAGAAGCACCTGACCAGCCCACCCCCATGAACATTTCTCAATAAACCTTATGTCTCACATGCCATCTTCAGGTATCTTTGGGTTCTTGGTAACCTATCTCTTTTCTCTCTGTAGTGCAAGTAGGTAGGTGGTGCAGATGCTTCATTAGTTTCTATTTCTTGGCTGTAGTGTTACAACACAGTGTTAAGGGAATTCATTAAGCAGTTTTGTAACAATGCTCAACATGGATGTTAGCATATAATTTTCATTTTTGTTGTTGTGTCCTTGCCTGCTTTTATTTTTTCCCGAGTGATTATTTTTGGCTTAAAATCTTTTTTCTTTTCTTTTTGTATTTGTTCTAATTAGTTATACATGACAACAGAATGCATTTTGACATATCATACATAAATTGAGTAAAATTTCTTATTATTCTGGTTGTACATGATGTAGAATCACACCAGTATTGTAGTCATATATGCACATAGGATAATAATGTCAGATTCATTCTACTATCCTTCCTACCCCCATATTCCTCCCCTACCTGCACTCCCACCTACCTAATCTGAAGTAACTCTATTCTCTAGCCCTGCATATCAGAGAAAACATTCAGCCTTTGGTTTTTGGCATTGGCTTATTTTGCTTAGCATGATATTTTCCAGCTCCATCCATTCAGTGGCAAATGCCATAATTTCATTCTTCTTTATGGCTGAGTAATATTCCATTGTGCATATATAGCATGTCTTTTTCTTTTTTATCCATTTATCTGTTGAAGGACACCTAGATTGGTTTTGATATCAGAATAATGCTGGCCTCACAGAATCAATATGGAAAAATTCCCTCCTCTGCAATGTGTTTGGAAATATTTAAGAAGAATTAGTATCATTATTAGTTTTTTAAATGTTTATAGAATTCAACAGTGAAACTATTTGTTCCTGGGCCACCTTTTTTCCCCTCCTTGTTTTTAAAATGTTTTAAGGATTCTTTCTCCATTGCTTTTTTTACTTTTTTTTTTCGACTTCAATCTCATTTCCTGCTTCAATCTCTGCATGTTATCAGTTTGTTTAGGCATTCTTTTTTTATGATTAAATCTTGGTAGATACAAGCATCCAGGAATTTGTCCATTCTCATAGGTTACCAAATTTGTTGATATGTTGTTGTTCATAACAAACCTTGAATGGTCATTTATATTTCTCTTGCATCAACTGTAACCTGTCCTTTTGCATCTCTGATTGTATTTATTAGTCTTTTTTTCTTAGGCTAGCTGGGAATTTGTCAATTTTGTTTTACTTCTCATGAAACAAGCTCTTTGTTTTGGTGGTCTTTAGTCTTGTTTTTTAAAAAAAATTTTAGTTGTCAATGGACTTTTATTTTATTTACACATGGTGCTGAGAATTATACCCAGTGCTTCACACATGCTAGGCAAGTGCTCTACCACTCAGCTACAACCCCAGCCCCTTGTCTTGTGTTTTAAATCTCTATTTTGGTTTTGTTTTTTCCTACTCTGATCTTTTTTTCTCTGATTTGTTTTACTCTGATTTTTTTCTCCCTATTTCTTTTGAGCTTGGTTCTTCCTTGTTTTTCTAATTCCTTAACATTAAGTGATAGATTGTTTATTTGAGATATTTCTGCTTATTTTAGGTACATGTTCATTGCTACAAATTTCCCTCATAGTACTGCTTTTACTATACTCCATGGTTTTTGTTGTGTTTCCATTTTCATTTGTTTCATTACTTTTGAAATTCAATTCTTAATTTTTTTCCTTGATCCATTCATTGTTTAGGGTAAGTTGCTTAATTTTATGTAGTTTCTGAGGTTTTTCCTGTTATTGATTTCTAGTTTATTGCATTGTAGTTGGAAAAGTTTCTTGATATGGTTTCAATTTTTAAATAAGTTTGTTGAAGCCAGGCGCGGTGGTGCACGCCTGTAATCCCAGCACTTAGGGAGGTTGAGACGGGAGAATCGCGAGTTCAAAGCCAGCCTCAGCAATGGCGAGGCGCTAAGCAACTCAGTGAGACCCTGTCTCTACATAAAACACAAAATAGGGCTGGGGATGTGGCTCAGTGGTCGAGTGCCCCTGAGTTCAATCTCCAGTAACAAAAAATAAAAAATAAATAAATAAATAAGTTTGTTGAGACTTGTATTGTGGCCTACAAGATGATCAATGCTGGATGACATTCCATGTGGTGTTGAGAAGAATCTGTATTCCATGGCTGTTGGATAAAATGTCCATTTGGTCTACAGTATACCTAAACTTTGTGGATTCTTTGTGGATTTTCTGTCTAGATGATCTGCTGAAAGTAAGATGTGGACATTCTCTGCAATTGCTGCATTGGAGTCTATCACTTCTTTTAAGTCTATTAATATTTGTTTTATTGATTAGAGTGTTTTGATATTGGGTGCATATGTATTTGCAATTATTTTCACTTGATGAATTGGTTCCTTTATCTTTATTTAATGGCCTTCCATGTGTTCTCTCACTGCCTTTGATTTCAAATCTATTGCATCTGATGGTAAGTATAGCTATTTCTGCTTTTTTAAAAAATTGCATTTCACTAGAATAACTTATTCCATCCTTTAATGAATAAAGCTGTATGCATCCTTAGAGGTGGAGCGACTTTCTTAAAAGTAAGATACATCTGGGTCTTGTTTAGTATACATTCAGTACGTTCAGTCACTCTGTGTGTCTTACAATTGGAGAATTCAACCTATTTACATTCAGTGTTACTATGAACAGGTAAATGTTTTATGCAACCTTCGATTGGTACAACAAATACATGAGATAACCTAATTATAAAGATAAAAATGTTGACTCTCAGTTTTAGAGTTTTCAGTCCGTGATCGTAAGCCCTAAGATTGGACATGTGATACATCATGGTGGGAGTGTGACAGAGCAGAACTGCTCACTCTATAGCCAAACAGTGAAAGTAAGAAGAAAAGGAAAGATCTGTGACCCTACTGTCCTCTCCAAGGTCATGAACTAATCACCAGCAGACTCCCACTTAGGCTCTACCACTTAATGTTTCCAGCATCTCTCAGTATTGCCACAGGGTGGGTAACAAGTCTTTTAACACATGAAGCTTTCGAGCAGAATCTAGATTTATACTATAGCATTTAGGTCTCACTATTGTCATTTTATTACTTATTTCCTTATCAGTTAAAACTTCCTTTCTCCTTTCATAGTCTTGCTTTGTGTTTAAGTAATTTTCTTTAGTAGTATATTTTGATCCCTTGCTTATTTTTTTTGGTATGTCTTTTCTATATTACTCTGGTTACTGTGAAGTTTATGAGAAACATCTTTTGATTATAACAAGCTTACATTGAAAAGATATCAACATAAACTGGTTGTAAAGATAGGAAAATAGATCAGGAGGAGTACTAGTAAAAATCCATATTTGCACTCCATTCTTTCTTTTTTAAATATTTTTTTTAGTTATAGCTGGATACAATACCTTTATTTTACTTATTTTACTTTTATGTGGTGCTGAGGATCGAATCCAGTGACTCACACATGCGAGGCAAGTGCTCTACCACTGAGCTACAGCCCTAGCCCCACACTCCATTCTTTCTTATGTGTGATTGGGTGCTGGCACCTTATTTTGTCTACTATGTGAGATCACGGTTCCCTGAAAATTCACGATGCTTGCTGGCTTATAATTATATCTGAGGATTGAAGAATTAGGTGTATATTTTAGATTCATAAATTTGTTTTGTTTTGTATGTGCCTGTCCTTTCTGATTTTTAAAACATTCTTCTTATTTTTCTGAGCCTGTGATCACTGTCACTATTTCACCACCAGGAGGTGCTCTAAATCCAGGTTTGCAGCAAGTTGACTGCTGGTGTGTTTTAATTGTTTCTGCACTGGAGGGAACCCCAGGCCCAAGTTTATTCATATCTACCTTTAGCTTGTTGTTCAGCATGAACTAGGGACATGCTTCAAAAGAGTAGCCCTTCCCTGCCAACCTGCACTTGGAGCCAGGGCAAGCCTAGATGTCTCGTGCATACACACTAGCCTGTGGTAGACTTTTGTCCCACTTTGGGTCTTATTGTGGAAAGACTCTATCTAATATCCTATGCAATGACTTCCTTCATTTTCCCCCAAGTGGACATTAACTCTCCATGTTGTGCTGCCTGGGGTTGGAGGAGAAATGGGGTTTACAGACTTATGGTCTCCAGAGCTGCGGGATTGGGTCACAACCCACAAAGACTGGTGTAGCACAGGACCACAATCAAGGTCCACATTGCTATGTCCTGCCTGCTGCCATGATTTATACATAGTCCTAGCCTGCTCAAAATAACCACAGGCGATGCTTTTCAGAATACAAGTCCTTTTGCCTGGGACCATATGCATCTTCCTGCCATTACAGTGGGACCAGAGGCTCTGTCCCAACAGAATGGCATGGGAACAAGGCCATTGAGTGCTTCTTAGTTTGGGCTTTCATTGCCTAAAACTGAGTTATAAGGTAAAGTCCTCTGATTTTTCAGTGTTTTACCCTCCACCCAGTAGATGGAGTTTCACTTTTTGCTGTGCTGCCTGAGATTGGAGGAATGGATGTGGAAACAGTCCATTGACCACTATTTTAGTCAGCTTTTCATTCCTGTGACCAAAAGACCCAACAAGGGCAACATAGAGAAAGGAAAATTTCTTTGGGGCTCACAGTTTCAGAAGTCCACAGCCACCTGACTTCATAGCTCTGAGTACGTTGTGAAGCAGAACATCATGGTGGATGGGCATGGAGGGGAAGACAGCTCAGGACATAGCAACAAGGAAGCACAGAGGGAAGGAACTCTGCCCACCAGGGACAAAATACATACTTCAAAGACACACCTCCAGTGACTTACCTCCTTTAACCGTACCCTACCTGCCAACAATTACCATTCAAATGAGTTGATGCACTAATTAAGTTAAAGCTCTCATAACCCAATCATTTTACCTCTAAACTTTTTTGCATTGCTTCACACATGAGCTTTGGGGGGGGGCACCTCATATCTAAACCATAACTGCCATGTAAGCTGATACTAAGCTGGGTTGCACCTGAGTCTCATGGCCCTAGGGATCTGCACAGACTCGAGGATATGCCTTGGGCCCATGTTATGACTGGGGGTGATGCAGGCCAAAACGTAAGTCTGTCCCACCAGGCCACAGATCTCTGCTTGCTGCTGAGACCATGTTAGAGGCTACATCTGCAAGTGTAGACATGATGAGAGGGGACTTTATGTTTTACCTAGTGATGTATTTTACTGTAGTGATCTTGGCATTCAGTTCCAAGGCCAAGTCTTGAGCTTACTTTTCTGTCCTACCTCCAAGTAGATGACAACTTGTTCTATGCTGTGCTGCTTGAGATTAGAACAGGGGTGATAGAGGCAGTCCCTTGTCCACCTGCCTAAGCAGGTCCAGAGGCCTGGTCCATAGGCCATGATCTCATGAGACTATACTCAGCACTAGGGTTCAAATTGTGGGTTCCTACCTCTTTCCATGCCTAAGGTCTCATATTAATTTCCTTTCCCTTTCACAAGAAGTATTTCTCCAATTCTTTGCTTTCTGCCTTCTTCAATGTATCATTTCTTATTATTATGCTAAAACCAGGTACTGCAGACTCTCACCTGGTTTGCATAGCTTTTGCAAATGTAGTTTGGCCTGTGAATAGTTCCTCAAATTGAAGTTTCTATGAAGAAAGGATTGCTGGAGGGTCTTCTATTCCAGTAAGTCTTACCCCACAGGGGTCCATTCTTGACTTAGTCATATATCCTGGGAGAAGTTATGCTCTGGTTGCCTATCCTGCAGCACAAGCTGACATGCTATGATGGAAGAAGGGGTCACTGTACTTGATAGATCTACTAGGACTGCCTGGATTGTGGAAACACTGATTCCTGGAAGAAAGATCACTGTGCTATTATTAGAAGCATAGACAAGAGCTGCAAAAACAAGACAGACCTCTGTTACAAATGAGGAAAGTGAAGGTACACTGGGATCCTCAGTGTTTCTGGATTTGGCACTATGTGCACATATGTGATAGTCTATGTTAAGATTGGAGAATTATTATTATTATTATTATTATTATTATTATTATTATTATGGTACTGGGGATTGAACTCAGTGGTACTCAAACACTGAGCCACACCCCTAGCCCTATTTTGTGTTTTTTTTTTTTTAATTTAGAGATAGGTCTCACTGAGTTGCTCAGTGCCTTGCCATTGCTGAGGCTGGATTTGAACTCATGATTCTCCTGTCTCAGCCCCCCAAAGTGCTAGGATTACAGCCGTGCACCACCATGCCCAGCTAGGAGTGGAGAATTATAATACCCAAAATACCTCATGAGAAAAGACAATGGCTATTTCCATATCTTCCAAATAGATTATTTTTAAAGAAATCTATTCATTTTCTCCTTAAAACATATTTTGTTATTTTTCTCTTCCACCTCCTCTAGTCTATATCACCACAAACAAAATAGCTTTTGAGACTAAGTACACCCGGTTGCTTCAGAAGTTTGCTTTAGTAAGCCAAGTAAAGTAGTGATAGATATCTGCTTGGGTGGGATTTGATCCAGTATGTTAAAAAATTCTTTTTCAAGTTTCTATGGAGCTTTTATTTCTAGGTTAAACATATAGGAATTGAACAGCAGAACCCTTTATCATATATCACATTTGAATCTCAGAATTCAGGTTCCCTTCCTCACTTTGTTTTTCCGGCATGATGGATGCTTCTGCCAAAGCCAGAATTATCAGTGATGCGGAGAATGAGACTAAGTCAGATTTATTGTGGCCTGTGGATAAAGTATCTCCAAATCAGACAGAAAATGTCAATATCATTGACCTCAAGGGAGATATGTGGATTTTTCACAGTATAGTTTTGGGCTCCTCAGCTAGCAACAAAGGAGTAAAGCAAAAAAAGAGGGGTTTTCTTGTGACCAGAATATAAAGTGCCATTGTTGATCCATATTTAGAAAGGACTATAGCAGTTCTGAGTCTGTACAGGAAGAAACAATTGGACATGAGGCCAAAAAATTTGAAATTCTAACCCTGTTTTCTTTACTGCATCCCTGGAGGTTCTTGCCTAAACATTGGACCACTTTCTACATCATTTTCTTATTTTGTGTAATCGTGATGTTAGTAGTCCTCTTGGAGTCTAGGCTAGACATTGCTAACATTTCTTATGATGTGTATAACTTTTTTTAGGCTTTTCATATCTGCTATGTCATTTGATCTTTTCAACATCTCAGGCAGGAGAGTTTATTCCAATTTTTAGCAGAAGAAATTAAGATCTATAGATTGAGGCAACTTCTTTACAAGTTCTAAATTAATATGGAAAGATTGAGGACTAAAATTCTGCCTCTATACTCCTGACACAGTTTGGTTTTTGCCTCTCAAGTTTTGCTGTTACTCTGTATACACCTTCCTTTGCTATTGAAACTGTTTTGTTTTGTTTACCCTAAAGCCATGGATTTCCCTTTCTTTCTTGCATCGGTGGAGGTAGTCTTCTTCTTCTTCCTTTTTTTTTTTTTTTTTTGCAAGAATTAATCATGAGCTAAGAGTTAGTAAAAATTTATCATATCATGAAATTGATGCAAAGTTCTTTATATACATTATTTCATTTGTTTTTTGAATGCAGCTCTATGTCTTAGAAATTATTCTTCACTTTTATAGATAACTGAGCCTTTAGGAGTTCAAAGTCACTTGCTGAGAGTCTGAGATTTTAAACACTTTAAGGTACTGCCTTCCTCAACCATAGCAGCTGCTTTCTGATATCTTTTTAAACTTCTTCAAAGTAGATAGATGTAGTAGTAATGCCCTTAGGACACAGGTATTCTCTTTTCTATGCTGAATTTTTTTCTGTTTCCAAATTGTGGTCTCCACCTTCCTTTAGTTAAGGTATACCAATTGAACCTATCTACCTTATACCATTCTTTTCAATTTGCTGGAAACTAAAACATAGCAAAGCATTTGTAATTCTATCTTATGGCCTCACTCCTCAGAGTTTCCCTGGAGAATACTGTCCATATCCATGGTTTACTTTTTACTGGAATGCTGAAGACACCCAAACTGTTTTGGAAAGTTAGGGGAAGGGCTAATTTAAAAACAAACAAAAAACAACTACAAAAAAACCCATCATGTTCAAAAAAGCTTGGAACACATTGGAATTTTAAAAATCAAACTTCTCATGAACTTTGGAGAATGATGGCTATTGTGACTAAGAGGAAGATAAAATATGAAGCCTTAATTTAACTTGTCTGACTGTCAAATCCTTCTTCGTAGAACAGTTTGTTGGATTTTACTATAAGTGAGTTGAAAAACTATTAGACAGTTTTTGGTAGAATAGTAACATTATCTAATGTATATTTTAAAGGAATCACTTTGTCTGTTCAACTCCTAGGCATGATAAAATTGCAGGAATAAAATTTATGCTCTTTTCTCAAAACACTGTGTAAATAAGCTCAATGTTTGAGTAAATAATAGCTAAAATTTTCTAAGCATGATGATGAAAAGTTTCAACCCACATGTCCAAGCACCATGATTTCCAAGCTGACTAACCCTCATGAAAATTACACTCAGTCAACATAGTCATATGGCTGAAAACCAGTGACAAAAAAAGAAAAAAGAAAGAAAAAATATTAAAAGGAACCAAAGAAAAATTGAATATTACATACAAAAGTCCCAAAGAATCACACTCAAAAATCAATGTAGAAAGACATTTTTAATGCACTCAATGAAAAGAAAAGTTAGCTAAGAATCTGTACCCTGAAAAATAATCTCTAAAAAATAACATGGAATAAATCCATTTTTAGAAAAATAGAAGCTGTGATATCTTCTTACCAGCAAATCTGAAGAAATTTCAAATGAAGTTTTTCAGATAAGGGGAAGAAATCAAGAAATTTCAAATCAAGTTTTTCAGATAAGGGGAAGCAATACCAGATGGATATTTGAATCCACAGAAAAGAATGAAGAACACAGATAATGGTTAATATGTGGGAAAAAGTAGAATGGTTTTTCTCATTTTAAGCTCTTCAAAAGGAGATGACTATTTAAAGCAAACATAATAATGCATGAGCCCTATGACTATGAAAATGTAAATTGTATAATAATACCACAAAGAAGGGAAAACAGAGGTGTACCTTATATAGTCCTTAACTCTACCTGAAATGCTGAAGTTCTATAAGTGCTGGAGATATGTACTCTAAATTCTGGAGTAATGAATGAGATGAAAATATCCAGAGGATATGAATAACAATTCATTAGGGAAGTAAAATAGAATCATTAAAATAGTGAACTAATTTTTAGAAGACAGGAAAAGAGGGAAAAGGCTATTCTAATATCTAGGAGAAAAATTGCAGTTTCTAAGATTCTGGTGGTTATCATAGATATTCTGAGACGTGATGGGGTTTGAAATATATTCTAGAGCAGAGTTGATGGGATTTGTTAATGGGGTGGATGTAGAATGTGAGACTGGAAGTGGTAAAGGATGTCTCTCAGGCTTTTTGGAAAAAGTCATAGTTACTTTTACTGTTTAAAAGTAAACAGTTTATCTACATGAAGATAAGTGATAGGACAGATTAATCTGGTAAAATTATGAACTAAAATTTGATAATCTTAGCTTGAAATGTATATATTCAAGCAGAGATGGGTATTATGGTTTGGATATGAGGTGTCCCCCAAAAGCTCATGTGTGAGAAAATGCAAGAAGGTTCAGAGGAGAAATGATTGGGTTGTGAGAGTCTTAACTCAATCAGTGATTAATCCCCTGATAGGGATCAACTGAGTGGTAACTGAAGTGGTAGGGTGTGGCTGGAGGAGGTGGGAATTGGAGGCATGGCTTTGGGATATATATTTGTATCTGGCATGTAGAGACCTCACTCTTTCTGCTTGCTGATCATTCTATGAGCCACTTCCCTCTGCCATATTCTTCTGCCTTGGTGATGTTCAGCCTTACCTGGAGCCTCTGGGGAATGGACCTGGCTCTATAGGGACTGAGACCTCTGAAACCATGAGCCCTTAAATAAACTTTTCCTCCTCTACAGTTGTTCTGGATGGGTCTTTAGGTCATAACAGGGAAAAAGCTGACTAAAACAATGTGGAACAAGCAAATTGGACATTCATGTCTCCCATTTAGAAGAGAAGATGGTGCTATGGATAAACATTTGGAATCCATTCATTTATAGATACTAAGCTAAAATCTTAGTGTGACAGAAGCTTGTATATATTTCCTTTTATACCAGAGACATTGAAGAGAATTTTAATCTGGGAAACCACATGGTCAGATTTGGGTTATGGAAAAAAAAACACTATAGTGGTCTTGAGAATGATATTTTTGGAATACAACTGAATGTAGAAATGCCATTTAACAAAGATGTAGAACAAGAATAAGTGATTACACAAAGGCTGTGGGAATGTGACTGGAGAGGAAGGGGTACGTTTGAAGTAAAGTTAGAGGGTGTAACAGTCAGGTTCAGTGTCAGATTAGATTTGTGAGATGCTGGTCAAGAAGAAAGTCTAGGACTTTTGGCCTGAGCACCTTTGTGGCTAGTTCACTGAAATGGGAGATGCACAGAGCAGTCATAATTTGTCACAAAAATGAGTACAGTGTTAAGAGGATAGGAGCAACCTAGGACATATGGACAGTTAGATACAAGAGAAGCAACTGCATCAATTTTTTTGGGAAATTGGAAGTGGGCATAAAGATTATTAATACTGTGTGCACAAAGTTTGGAGTACTTATGGAACCTCCAAGGATAAATGGCTAATATATCATTGGATAAATAAGTCTTGCTCTGAGAGTTGATTTGAGCTTCAGATTTTTCTATAGGAAGTAACAGAAGTCATGGAGATGAATGGATTAGATACCAAAGATGAGACAAGCAATGCATTGAGGATTGAGGCTTAAATGATCTGATTCATTCAAATTTATTTTGGTTTGTAGGGACTGAAAGTATATGGGGGATGGTTTGTGATATATGACAGTCACCATAATAGCAATCTCATTGGGGAACTTGGTACTGTAATATATAAGAGACTTGGGCA